>CM033644.1:16475723-16641255 GCA_019512145.1 Engystomops pustulosus
CTGTGTGACATCACATGATCGGGGATATAAAGAGCGGCGCACCTGTGACATCACATGATCGGGGATATAATGAGCCGTGCACCTGTGACATCACATGATCGGGGATATAACGAGCCGTGCACCTGTGTGACATCACATGATCGGGGATATAATGAGCCGCGCACCTGTGTGACATCACATGATCGGGGATTTAATGAGCCGCGCACCTGTGTGACATCACATGACCAGGGATTTTTTTAAAAAAAATTTTATTTGTAGGAAGTAAACCCTAATGTTTTCTATACAATGTTTGGTCACATGACTTTTCACTGGAATCCGAAGCCAAATATCTGCAGGAAGCATCCCAGGATGAGGTAAGTTAGCAGATACCTGATGGGAACGGGATTAATAAAGTTCAGGGATCCTTGTTGCGGTAGTGAAGTGGTTAACGCAGTCCACTTGGTTGGTGGCGGGCGCTCTGCGGAGATTTCCTGTGTGAGGCTTCCTCACTAGAGACTCCGAGGAATGTCAAGGATTTTCCCTGTAATGTAAACTTCCCCATAATCCCTGGAATATTGGGGGCAGCGGCTGCAGAACGCTCTGTCCTACTGATAGCTGCTGTATTAGGAGGATCTCCCCGCCCCCTGTTTCCTATAGTGAGCCCTATAGGAAAGGATCCCTATAGGAAATCTCTCCGTGCCAAATGGTCTGGGAATCTGAGGAGCATGGGGTCTCATCCTCTTATGTGGAGATGTCTTATTCCTCATGTCAGATCCTGTATATTTAGAGACAGGGCCGGCGCCAGCACTGGGCAAGTGCTGGGGCCCAGAGCTGCAGTGGGGCCCACATAAGGAATCCGTGAAGTGAGGGAGGTTTTATATAAAATAACCATGTGGTGCTGTATATGAAATAGCCATGAGGGGGCTGTTTGGGATGATAATTTAGGGAATATTTTAGGGAACCGGAGACTGTATTAGTTTCTGAACTTTTAATGCCGCCACAGTTCACTGCAAAGGGGCCCACTGAGGCTCTGTCGTCCAGTGGGCTACTGATACCTGTAGACGGCCCGTTTAGAGAACCCATCACTCCTATGACGCATCTGTTGTAGTAAAATATTCCTAATTCTGGATCATCTCTGCTTAGAGAAGCATGTACTGTCCCTCTGTTATTCCTCCTGGAATTGTAGGAATAAATGCTGACACTTCCCATACATTTCAGGGCTTTTTTAGTAACTGGTTTTAACTTTATTCCTAAACTGAGTAGTGGTGTGATCCCGGGCGAGGGTGATGGACGGGCGTGTGGTGCTCTGTAGGGTGGCAGCTGCAGGAGCCTGTGATAGAGGAAGGTTCCCTGCTGTTTGTGTGTACACAGAGCCTGACCTCGGCGCTCCTGGGAGTGGCTGATTACAGTTAACGCCAACTATAAATCAGGCCCCCCCCCCCCCCCCCCCCCCTCCTGACAGTCCGCTTCTAACTGGAAGGCTTGGAAATTTCCACAGCTGAGGTCTCCACTAGGTGGCGCTGTGCTATCAGCTACTTCTGTTATACTGTAAAAGTTTTGCATAACTTTTATGGTGTTTGTGCAATAAAACTATTAATAGATGAAAGGCTCGTAAATCAATGTGAATGATGACATTTTACCCCAGTTTCTGTACGTTACACCTATAGGAGATCGGGGGTGAGATTTGAGGTGCTGATTGGTTTATGTCCCCACATTATAAAACTACATTTATTAGTATAATTGTATTGGGGTGATGCACTACATCACAGGGGAACAGATACCGGGTGGTAAATTCTCTTGCGTTGGACTGATGCTACAGATGGTGTCCCGATCAGTTGTGGTTACAGTCATTACCTATAGGTGGCAGCAGAGTAGTCATATACTGCTAGATTGCACCAGGTAGTGACCTATGCTGTTGAACCAAGCCGTGTTGGCATTGTCCATCAGACATTGAGATAGGAATACTTCTTCTACAGCTTATGATAACCTATAGGCTGGTAGAGGAGCAGATTAAGGTGCTTGCAGCTGTCTATAGAGTCAGTCTCCTCCCCTGGTGCACTTGCATATAAGTAGATGATTACTAACTATACCGATCCTTTAGTGCTCCTATTGGAGCCCCCACTTGGCACTTTTGGTTTGGAAGGTCATTGATCTCCTCTCCTACAGACCAAAAAGCTCCCTGAATTTCCTAAAATATGTAAATGTGATGTACACTTCCGCACTGGGCTCCTATGTAACCACTTCTCCATGGAGTTTTACTTTATCCTATGTGGACTTGTGTTTCCTACGCAAAAAAAACACATACTGCTGGTTTTGAGGCTTTAATCTTTGAATGGCAGGATCGGTCATGCAGGGGCTGTACCATGTACTTTGTTCGCTATTCTCAGGACTGGGGAAAATGAACCCATCAGTGAGGTTTCCACTGCTGGACCTCCAATGATCCAGAGAACTGGACTGTCAGCAATCCGCAGAATGGGGGGGGGTCGTGTTGTGGGTAGAGCAGCAGACTGGGAATGTGTCTTAGACTTCATCTAATAGTATTTTGGGAGTGCAGTCAATAGTTTGGGAGTGTTGGAAATTGCCATGCACAGCGTTCCGGTATCTCTGACGCTACTATTAAATGGAGTGGCAGGATGCATGCTCAATCTGCTGCTCTACCCATTGTTGAGAACAAGCCTCCAATTCTCTGGATTGTTGGTAGTCTAGCGCTCTGGTATCTCTGGTGCATACGTGTCGGATAGCAGAGCGCTGTGCTCAGCAATCTCTGATTCTCCCATACAATTGAACAAACAGAGTGGCATGACACACATTTCTCCCACGTCTCCCCACCGCATCTCTGCATCAGGTTGGGTATGTCCTTATAGGGTTCCCAACAGTTAGATTATCCCAGATCCCCTCGTTATCCCCTATACAAAGAGTAAAATAGTCGGCACAACCTCTGTAACGGGGGATGTGTGGGAGGTGCAACAACTTCAGATATTTTACACTACAGTAAGAAGACTGCTCCATCCATAGTGTAATGGCGCTACATTCACTGCGGGCACCAGTGTCATGTGCCGCAGTGGTGAGGCGGCTGCTAGATTACGGACGGCTTACGGCGTTTAATCGCCAGGGTCACACCCCCACCTATCACTCCGGATGGGGCAGATTGACATTTCATCACCCTTCAAAGCGTAAAGGGGGGCACCCTACTGTTACCATTTCTAACAGACATTATTGGGGCACAATAAATAGAAATGTGTGAAGGCTTGTTTTGGGCAGGATACTTGCTATACCACCTGACCTGACCTTACACAGGTCATAAGTATTGTGTGGACATGAGGAATATCGCACGGTTTGGCCATTATGTAACCTTCTGGAGACTAGCAGCTCCCTGCATACAGAAAGATATTGTAGCAAAATTCTGACCTGTATTGATGTGAATAAAGGATTTGGGTTACATAGAAACCGCTTGGGGCTTGCAACGAGCAGCATTATTCATACAGATATCATTATTTTATCATGACAATAATATTTCCATATCAATGCGTATAGCAGCATTTTCCCGGATCCTGCAGCAGGGTGACACGGGGATGGGACATGGAGTGTTTTTGTGACAGCACTGACTTTTTGCAGCCTATTGTGCATGAGGCCGTACTCTGCTTTACCCCCATCCCTTTCAATAGACTTCTATGTAATCTGATGTTCTCCGTTCCTTCTCCATCCCTATATTCCTAAGAAGTTTTTTGTTAAATTTTTTTTTTTTAAATATACTCTTGGCCCAACGCTTCACCTGTGCAAAGACGGGGCCATCGTGACAAGGTCATCCTATAGGTGTCATGTTTACCCTTCCTCCTGTCCGTTTTGATGAGCGACCTGTGCCCCTTGAGGGTTAAACTTTGTGTTTGATGTCAGAGAGCAGAAGGAGCCATACCCCACCTCTCTATATCACACAGCAAGAAGTAAAGTAACATAAGCCATGACGTGATGATCTAAGCTTAGAAGAAGCAAATATGTCCTCCTCTGCAGGGCAGTGCCAGGGTCTACTCACCTGGTGCGTGACAGAACCTGCGCCTGTGCCACAAGTGATGCCAAGACTGAGGCCAGGGAGTAGAGCGGCATAATGTGATGTAGTCCCTGTGCCCTGCTCGCAGGTCTCATGTGCACACAGCGCGGGCTTCACATGCACACGTATGTCTGAGCGGAGGACATGTAGTACCAGGCGGTGCAGAGATAAGGAAGCGGATACCTGGCAGGGAGACAGCTGGCGGACACAGTACTCGGCTCCTCAGCACCTTCTTCCTGACTTCACCTTTATTCGCCATCTCCAATCTGCGCAGCTGTTGAAGAACTACAACTCTAAGCATAAGATGGCATGCTGAGTGTTGTAGTTCTTTAAGAGCGTAGAGAAGTACTGCTTGGTGCCAGCTAGCCTTCTCCTTTCATTGTAAAGTGTTTCCATCCATCTCTTCTTTCCCTTCTCCATGTTTTGGTGATGCCACCATCTCTCGGGCTCTTGGTGTACCCCCACATCCATGCATCCGACTCCATTAGACTCCACTAAATCGAATGAAGCTCCTTCCATTTCTGTGTTGGATTTTCTTGGTTCCTTTCCCTTGACCAAGTTTTTTTTTTTCTTTTTTTTTCAACTTTCATCATTTTTGGGTTTCTATTAGAAAGTCTCGTTCCTCAAGCATGGTCCACCCCACCTCCATAAGCGGCTTCTCCTCTGATGTGTGGACATTGTGACCTCCCTTCCCCCCCGAGGCATTGTTTGTCGTCTTTCATCTTTGACCCGCTGCCCCATGGCCATATCTCCGTCCAGTCCTCGGCCTCTCACCTTGGGCTTTGTCTTCACTCAGCACATTGCTCCTTGCAGCTTTCTCTCCCTCCTCTCCCTGATCCAGGTCGCTCTCATCTACCCACACTCCTCCCCTTTGTTTTTATCAAGACTGCCCCTCCACCCCCTGTCAACAAGAGAGCGGTGGAGCCAGCTGATAAGAGGGCATGCACTCTCTTGGTTGCCTTTGGCTGGCACTCCATGTCGTGTCTTGTCTCCTCCTGTCTCGCATGCTTGGTGTATTGCTCCTATATCCCTCACTTTGCCCTGCAGCTTCTTCACTCCCTCCTTCCCTCCCTCCTCACCTCTCCCTAATTCTTGACATGATCTTTGTCTGCTCTTTCTACATTACCTGCTGTCCTCTTCACCGTGGTCCTTCTCTCTCCTTCCGCCATGCCTGCGCACCGTACCCCCCTCTGTAGTCCCATCTCGCTGTCCTACCACCCCGTTTCTTTACACTTTGCCTGAGAGTCTCCCTTTCCTCCCTCTCGTCTGGATGTCAGGGTGTCCGTACTAGTCCTCACTTGAGTTGTGACCCCAGGATGTCGACTTTGCAGAAGTTTGAGAACTTTGCCTTGCGGGTCTTCAACCGTGGACCCCGCAGCCCAGCTCCGGGGAGGGAACCGGCGCCCCCCAGCAGTCCTCAGCTGCCTAGCAACGTACTGAGCTGGGATCGGGAGAGTGAGTGTGCGCGATGCTCTGCGGGGTGAGGGAGCCACGATTGACTGCGCTTTGATCGCTTGGTTTTGGAGCTTTTAGAGTTTTATTATTTGCATACGTGTCATAAGATAAAAAAAAATTGTGGAGGTTGTGCAACGCTCTGCCGGGTTGAAATGCTCTGCTCATGTCCATGTTTTGTGCTATGACAGTCTGCGCTTGTGTCCTGCAATACTCTGCCTTACTTTTGCTCAGACGCCCTATGTATCGTATGTCTCCAGCTCGCAATGCTCTGCATGCCGCTGTTATCTCACCCTCTTAATGTTTGGTTAAAATAACTTTTCGCTTGTGCAATGCTCTGCAATCTGTTGTCACATGCGGCTCCGCAATGCTCTGCAGCTTAATCTTTCATTGCAGCTTCCTGTATTTTACTTGGGGGTTTTATCTGTATGTGACTGGTGTCACATTGTCGCCCTGTGCAGGGAGGATGGAGCGCTGCACGCTGGATGGAGGGCTGTATAAATGCCTTTACCTTACCTAGTAAAACCCCTTCACGCCCTGACTCTGGATGGGCACAGCTGCCTTAACCGGTTTGTCCGTGCCGCCATCCGGGAGTGGCTATAGCCGGGATGGGTGGCTCTAGGGTTATGTAATGCAGTTGCTTAATATAGTTATCATCTTGCTACTAGTATGAACAGGGCCTGGGTTGTCAGAGCCGCGTGCCCTATGTCGCCACGCTCTGAGTAGTTTGTATCCCTGCAGGGGTTAAGCGGCCGCACTGCCAGTGTCACCTTGTAGGACCTTGCGGAAGGAATTTATGGAAGGTTCTTATCTCCAGGTACAGGCGGCTTTAGCTGATGCCAGGGGTGGACATGTTCCCCTTCAGGAGCCCGTTGAATTTTTGGAAGTGGTTGGGTGTAAGAAATTGTATAGTGTCATGTAATTTCAGCCCCCCCCCCCCCAATCCCAGAAAAGTCTTTCTCTATATAATCCAGGTATAAGTTGTTTTTTAAATGAAAACTTTTTGGTTTCCCTGTGAAGTCTCAAGTGCACTGGGGGGGTGTTACCAGAGCACCTCCGGCTCCAGAGCACGTCAGCTATTCCCACTACCTTTTATTCATTTATGTCTCACGCGACGTACAGCTGGGAGAAGCGGATCCCTGATCTTCTACTGTTGGGCTTCTTCCAGGTGCACAGTGGACTGAACGAGCCATTGGACTGCAAGACCTACTGCACATGTGCAGGGCAGTGACGTAGATGAATGAGAGATCGGGTCAGATGGTGGGTGTAGCTGAAGTGTGGAGGGGTGTAGGTAAAGTACTGGAGCCAGTGCCCAGTGGAGGTCTGGTAACATAGGGGAATACAGAAGTGCTTTGAGGGATGTTACCAGAGCCCTTCTGGGTACTGGCTCCAGTACTTTACCTAGGAAGTTTGATGGCTCTTTTAGTCCATTGTGCATGTCCAGGCGCACACCTGGAAGAAGCCTCGGCGATCTGTGTTTTCCGGGTGTACAGTGCTTATACAGGAGCCATCGAACTGCAAGAAAGTTCAAGTATGAAACAAGTGTAGATGAATGAGGGAACGGTCAGTACAGGTGATCAGTAAGGAGGGGACATAGGTTACTACTGAAGCCCCTTGAAGTACTGTTTTTCAGAGGGATACAGAACGTCAGGTGCTCCATCTTCTGATCTGGTTCCCCCCCCCCCCCCCATCCAGGTGGAGATTGAATGGAGACCAAGGCTGTGACTGATCAGGACAATTCCGTTTTCCGCCTCCTCCCACGGTTTGGCCCTTATTTATCAGACCTATATGACATCTGTGAATAAGCCATAAATGTTGGAGCCAGGAATTACGGTGCTCAGGTTTTTGGAAATCTTGTTAAATACCCCTTATTAATCTCTAGTCACTATGTAGATACTATATGAATATTCCGGGTCAGATTTACTACTTGTATCCCTATGTGCTGAACTTTCAATAAGTTTTCTGTTACTTACTTCCAGGGGTTGTCCAGTCACAACAAGAAAACTTACCATCAGTGGTAGGACCCCCATGGATCAGGAGAACAGGGGTCCATTGTACGCTCTTCGTGCCCCAAAAGAGTGGAGCACCAGGTCACACGCGTGCTGCCGTCCATGGACGCGTGACATGCTCGGCTACTCCATTCATGGCGGGTACAACGGACCCCTGTATTTACCATGCATGGGGGGTCCCTTCTAAAAAACACCTATCAGCATGTGTGCATAGGGGCCAACCAGTTGTGACTGTACAGCACCCCTTTTAATTGCGGTGCTGTGGTGGACTTCAGACTCGCGTCCCTTTACTTTTACTCATGTTCTTCTGTGGTTTTGATTTTTCCTGTCCAGGTGACCACAACGGGGAAGCGTTACCACATATATAATGAATTTTGGTGCTTAATGGGAACAAAGCCTCTTTATAATCCTCCTATTAGAAGGATATTCATAAAGCAGATTGTTATCCCCTCTCCATGTCTTCTTTATATGTATTTTGTAAGGACTAGGCCGCGCTGCAGGGTAGGTCCTCGAGGTGCTAAGTATGATACCACGTACACTTTCGAAAAACTAGTTTTATGCTGTCAGGACTGTAGTTTTTCTGCCAGCATAAAACATATAAACTGGTATCTGAGAAACTCGCTGCCAAGACGGACATCACACTCCCAACCATCGTTAAAGGAAATCTACTATCAAAATCCATCCTGATAAACCAGGGACATTACTCGTAGATCCAGGCACCGGGACTGTGGTAATCCTCTTATATTTGTTATCCATGGCCTCCTTTTTAAAATCAACTTTTATGACTATGCTAATGAGCCTAAAGGGCTCCTGCCGGTGTAACCATAGCCACTCAGCACTTCCCCTCCATCTGCCTGATGGGATCTCACACAGTGGGAGGGTGAAGTGCTCCTGGACAGTGCAACAGCCTGTGAAGCTACAGCATGGAGGGGATCTGTTAACACCTTCCAGAGACCTTCTGGCTCATTGATTTTACAAGGAAGAAGGCCATGAATAACACCTATACCAGTGTATATGTATACCAGATCTATGATTAGTTGTCCCTGGTTTATCATGATGGATTTTGAAGCCAGCTTGTTGCGCCAGCTCTCAGGAGCTTCTTTTATATATCGTGGTGGCTTTGACTCGCCGATAGTGTTACCGCCTGCATTGGATAGGAAACTTTTTGGTCATAAGTCACAAAAAAAAAAGTTGCAGATTTTTGCTTGACTGATCCTAAGTATTTCCTGGAGTGGATTTGCAACTTCTTGCAAAAAGTCTCATGTCCTATTTACTGAGTGAATCCAGAAGTGGTAGTCAGATTTCTAAAGTCTTTTTTTTTTCAAGAAGTTGCAAATTCACTCCAGAAAATACTAAGGATCAGTCAAGCAAAAAGCGACAACTTTCTTTTTTGCCAAGATACTCCACTTGCACTGACTTGCACCATATTTACTGAGTGAATCCAGAAGTGGTAGACAGATTTATAAAGTAAGTTGGTTAAAGTGGAATATCTTGGCCAAAAAATTGCGGCTTTTTGTGCGAATCGTTAGTCCGTGTCTGTGAAAAATTAATGTGCCAGAAAACTGACGTAACTACAATGATAAACTGCCCAGGACCATGCAACTAGCGTGGCACAGACTAACGGGTATAATAAACCCTATGGAGAAAGCGTGGCAAAATATGAATGTCCTGGGCACTGGTTGCCAAAACATGGAGAGCTTCACTTCTGCTCACTTACCGGCAGTCAGATCGGCAATGTATTAATAACAGCAGAGGGACCCACCTAATAGCCGAAGGTTCGCCTTCTGTGGCGCTTGGCCCAAGAATTGCATCACTTCTCTGTCCCAAACCGCACCTGGCAGAACAGACATGTTTTCAAATGTGGACAACCCCTTTAACTACTGTAGTATTGCAACATGGAGACTGCTCAGGAGCTGGCTTACATTGAGCACCGGGCTGCAGAAGTCGCAGTCAGTGGTAATAAATCGCAGCTGCTTACTCAATGAGATACTGCAGAGCATCGCAACTCTGAGATCCAATATATTTTTACAGCTTTGCTTTATCCTGTTCACTTTTTTCCATGAAAGAAAGTGAATTTAATAATTAATACACACATTAAACTGTAGCGCACCCCACAAAAAACCAACCCCCAGCGCAGCAGCAGTTCCAGTGGTCACGTTTTTGTAGCAGAGGTTTTCCATTAATGACGAGCTATTGTTCTGTGTTATCAGTCGGGTGTGTTCTGAAGGTAATGGCAACAAGGAAGTGGATCTCCAACTGCTAAGGGGTTTATGTCACTGGTTCTCATGTAGCTGCATGTGTTCTGAGCAGTCACCTGCAGGTGGCGCCGCCGCTTGGGAGTGGAGGGATCTCTGTGTGGGGTCAGGGAGGGTGGATATTTTTCATTTGCTGAGGCCAAAGTCCCCATGACACTGTCCGGCATGTGAGAATACACAGAGGAGTAGCCGCCCAGCATGTGCCCGTCCCTATAGCTGGAGGACTAGCCGGGGAGCTGGCACCCATAGGGCAGATAATGAATTGGGCAGGTAGGGTGTTACCCCTACTGCTCTGTGTGCGTGTGACAGTGCCCAGGCTTTCTCTAATCTCTCCCTCCATCTCTCTACAGTGAAAGAATTCCTGGCCAAAGCTAAAGAAGACTTCCTGAAGAAATGGGAAAACCCAGCTCAGGTAATGGAGTCATCATTATACACTATAGCATGGGGTGGGGTACACGGTACAGCTTGGTTACTACAGAGTGGCAGTGGGGTGCTGGGCAGCGCTCAGGATTGGGTAACTGGTGGGCCTGGTTGGGTTATTCATTGTGTAAGGTGGTGGTGCAGGAAGGACTTGGTATTGGTAAGATGGAGGTGCTGGCGGGGTTGGGGATTAGGTAAGGTTGTGTCCAGGTTTCTGATTTGTGGTACTGCTGGGGTCCAGGATTGGGTAAGTTGGTGGTTCTTCCAGGGCACAAGGTTGGGTGAGGTGGTGTTACTGGCCAGTTTAGAGATTGGAGGCTAAGGGTAATGTACCTGGGGTGCAGGATTTGGGGTAAGGTGCTGGGGGCACAGGATTGGGTAAGAGGGTAGTTATACTGGCATGATTTTGTATGGGTACAGTGTGGGTAATGTCTTATACAGAATGCAATGTGGCCAACATGGTGATGGGTCAAAGATACTGAGCGACTCACGTGGCTGCGCCTCTAGGGTGCTGGATGGGGGTGATGGGAATGGTTATGTTCTTCAATCAATAAGTTGTCAGGATGGACTACTTGGTGGTGCTGGGTGGGTACTATGTGGGTTACACAGGAGTCCTTGTTGGTGTACAGTGTGGATGAAGCGGCGGGGTACCTATGGTCAGGAGTGATGACTGTCTGCAGATGCTTGGTGTAGTAGTCTTAGCTGCATCCTCACCTCTCCTTTGCTCCCCACAGAATACGGCTCACCTGGACCAGTTCGAGCGCATTAAGACTCTGGGCACAGGCTCATTTGGTCGGGTGATGCTCGTCCGGCATAAGGAGAACGGCCATCACTATGCCATGAAGATTCTGGATAAGCAGAAGGTCAGTGCAGCCTTTCTCTTGTGTGTCCCTTAATCATAATAGACTGTAAGCTCTTGTGTCACCCCCTCATCCTCATAGACTGTAAACTCTTGTGAGCAGGGACATTCCTATTGTTCCATATGACGGTTTCCCTTATTTTAATGATATATATGTTCCCCTATGATCTGTACAGCGTTGCAGAATATGACGGCGCTATGGAAATTATCGTTATTCTATGCCGGTGCGGCAGGGAACGGAGCGTTCAGTATCTATAGTCATGTGATAAATGCTCAATGTGTCCGGCCTGTACAGGTCACAGCACGGCATCTATCTCCTGTGCCAATTATTACTGCAACAGGAAGACGTATCGTAGAATTCCCTGCAAATACTGGTCTGGACATCTTTACATGTAGAGAACATGAATTAGGATGAAACCAGCAAGTTGTCATAATAAAGACGTGGTGGGGATGTGTCTGCACGTGTGTGGACAAGAGATGGCGCCAGTGCTCTGTGAAGAGACATTACTAGATCTACATCAGTTCTGTACATGAGGGGGGGGGGCCAAAAAGTTTGTGTCAGCCCACAGAAGATGATCGTCACTTCCTTACATTTCATACATTGTACATGAGGTCCATCTTGGTGAATGCCATGAGGTTTTTAGAAGGGGAGCAGCGGTGATAAAATCCTATGCTGCTTGTTCATGTTTTTGTTAAGGGTTCTCCACCTGTTTAATACCTGGTACCCAGTATGCATTTGTGATGAGTGTTTTCCTCCTATGCCCAGAGTAATGTCCTGCTGCTTCTTTTCATTCAGGTGGTAAGTTGAAGCAAATTGGCACACACTGAACGAGAAGCGCATTCTCCAGGCGTCAACTTCCCCCTTCCTCGTGCAGCTTGGAGTATTCATTTAAGGTAAGCCTGTGACATCATCTTCCTTTTTAACGCTGGTCGTTTCTGTAATACGTGTCCGCCTCCTATCCTGTGCCGCTCTCCCCCCATCCTCTCTCCCCTATTATCCGGCTCTTCTCTCTACACCCAGGTTTCTCCTGGCTCCGTCAACCTTTGGCCTCCTACCCTGCTAACCCCTTGCAATCTTATCATTTGGGTACGTTGTTTTGTGCAGTTTTAACTTCTTGCGCTTTTCTTCTCAGGACAACACTAACCTGTACTGGTGATGGAATATGTACCGGGGGTGATGTTTCTCTCACCTGCGTAGGATCGGACGCTTCAGGTATGTGTGCGCAAGCGTGTGCATGGGGGGGCACCTCAATTTCTCATCATGGTTGGCAGTAGCTTTGTTATACTCTCTGGCCCCTGGGACTAGATGGTTGGCTGTAGGCTCTGGCCCCTGGACTAGATGTGGGCTGTAGGCTCTGGCCCTGTGACTAGATGGTTGGCTTAGGCTCTGGCCCCTGTGACTAGATGGTTGGCTGTAGCCCTGGCCCCTGGGACTAGATGGTTGGCTGTAGGCCTGGCCCCTGGGACTAGATGGTTGGCGTAGGCTCTGCCCCCTGGGACTAGATGGTTGGCTGTAGGCTCTGGCCCTGGACTAGATGGTTGGCTTTAGGCTCTGGCCCCTGGACTAGATGGTTTGGCTGTAGGCTCTGGCCCCTGGGACTAGATGGTTGGCTGTAGGCTCTGGCCCCTGGACGTAGATGGTTGGCTGTAGGCTCTGGCCCCTGTGACTAGATGGTGGGCTGTAGGCTCTGGCCCCTGTGACTAGATGGTTGGCTGTAGGCTCTGGCCCCTGGGACTAGATGGGTGTTGGCTGTAGGCTCTGGCCCCTGGGACTAGATGGTGGGCTGTAGGCCTCTGGCCCCTGGGACTAGATGGTTGGCCTGTGGCTCGGCCCCTGGGACTAGATGGTTGGCTGAGGCTCTGGCCCCTGGACTAGATGGTTGGCTGTAGGCCTCTGGCCCCTGGGACTAAGATGTTGGCTGTAGGCTCTGGCCCCCTGTGACTAGATGGTGGCTGAGCTCTGGCCCTGGCTAGATGGTTGGGCTGTAGGCTCGCCCCGTGACAGAGGTGGCTGTAGCTCGGCCCTGGACTAATGTGGCTGTCTGGCTCCTGGCCCCTGTGTACTAGTGGTGGGCTGTAGGCTCTGGCCCCTGTACTAGATGGTGGGCTGTAGGCTCTGGCCCTGGGACTAGATGGTTGGCTGTAGCTCTGGCCCCTGGGACTAGATGTTTGGCTGTAGCCTGGCTGGACTAGATGGTGTGCTGTAGGCTCTGGCCCGACTAGATGGTGGGCTGTAGCTCAGTAATGCTTTTTTGTTTTCTCTAGTGAACCTCACGCCTCGCTTCTACACGCATCCCAGATTGTATTAACCTTTGAATACCTGCACTCATTGGATCTTATATCCAAACCTAAAACCAGAGAATCTGCTTATAGACACAGGTTTACATCACGGTACTGTATCCCACACGCATATACCGCGGCAGCTGAATTACGAAATTGTAATTTTGTCACCAGTGAAGTCGCCTCCATAATTTTTGCACAATATGTGATGGAAAACTGCAACCGCACTTGAAAATTGGAAGCATGGCTGCTTCTTTCCAAACAAGCGCCACATCTGACCATGGTTTGTGCTGTATTGCAACTAAGCTCCCATTCATCTCCAGCCGGCACAAACCATGGTCAGGATTTGGCGCTGTTTTTGGAATGAAGCGGCCATGTTTTCAAACTTCGGACAACCCCATAAAGTTAGCCCCCCCCTTACAGTTCTTATCTCCATATAGGCACAGCGCCATCTGTAGGCTTTTTGAACAACTACAGATCCTGAGTTCTTTATACAATTGTCTTCTGTCCTTTTAAAATAGGTGACAGATTTTGGCTTTGCAAGAGAGTAAAGGGAAGAACTTGGACTTGTGTGGGACCCCTGAGTACTTGCCCCTGAATCATTCTTAGTAAGGTGAGTAATAGATTCCCTGTCTGGGACTGACTGGAAATGGGTTCTTAGACAACTTTCAATATTGCGAGCCTTTGAATAAGGGATAAGCATAGAGCCTCTAAGCCTTGTGGGTCATTTTGGGGTATTTTCGAATAAATGTATTGTAAAATATTTTCTTGAATTGGGCCCATGCTAGTTGCTGCGGGTTCATCACAACCATTGTTTACCGTTGACTTTGAAGTCCCTTCATTAAATTCTTCTCCTACCAGATTTTACCCCTTACACTACCACTAAAAATGTCCCATTTCTGTGAAATCTTGCCCATTTACCTATTAAAAAACCTCAAACCTCAGTCATATGAAGTGAGCAGAAAGAGTCAATTTTAACCTTTGAGGAGTCACGTTAAGAGTCTGGCAGGTGAGAGTCACTTCAGAGTCCTTCATCTTCCCTTCTAATAGCACCAGTCTAGATCACAGAACAGGAATGCAGGTGTCATAGTTCAATATGCACGTTGTAGATAGAGAATTTTAACTGCCCACGCCCGGATCTCTGGTTCCGCAACTCACAGAATACAATCATGCGATCTAAAGATGAGATTATTTTCTTTAAGTTGACACCATAGCATAGTTTTTAGGTACTATAAAACGTAAGGGGCATCTGAACGTTGACACTACCTCTGAAGCCTCTAGACTTGACTCGTCTCTAGAAATCTGACTCTTCTCTGCTCATTGTCACGTGAATTTAAAGGGGTCACACAAGACTCGAAGCTGTCCTCTTTTTATTGTGTGATTTTTATTTTACAATGTTGAGTTTGTGATAGATGATATGTAAAATCCCCATATACTTCCATACTGTAGTAATGGTATATGGTAGGAACATCAGACAATCTAGGTTAAGTACCCTAGGGGTCTGAAAAAATAGAAAAAATATTTAAAGTTAAAAAAAACAACCAAAAACCTAAAATCAAATCACCCCCTTTCCCTAGAACTGATATAATATAAATACCAGTAAAAATCCTAAACCTGCTCGGTATCGCCGTGTTCCAAAGTGTTCATCTATCAAAAATAATGTTTTTCCGCAGCATTTAGGCCCGTAGCGTAAAATGGCACCCAAGCCGAACATGCCACTTTAAGAATTTTTCATAATATTTTTCAAATGGCAAAAAGTGATCAAAGGTCGTACAGTCCTAAAAATGGTAACATTGAAAACGCATCAAAAGTCGCAAAAAAGACGACACCCACCCCGCTCCGCACATCCGCCGTACGAAAAAGTTATCAACGTCAGAAGATGTAAAATGAAGATTACTTTTTTTTGGTACAGGTTTTCTTTCCTTGTGAATGTATGAAACCTTATAAAACCTATACAATTTGTTATTCCCGTGATCGTACTGACCTAAAAATAAAGTAGACATGTCATTTTGTGGCGCACAGTGAAAGCTGTACATTTCAAGCCCACAAGAAAATGGCGTAAATGCTTTTTTTTTCCACCAATTTCACTGCATTTCGATTTTTTTTTTTTTTTTTTTTTTTTTTTTTTTTTTTTTTTTTTTTTTTCCCGCTTCCCAGTACACGGCATGGATATTCATGCCATCACTATGAGTGCAATTTGTTGTCACAAGCTGTCACACAGTTCTTTACATGGAAAATAAAAGTTATGGATTTTTGAAGGTGGGGAGTGAAAAATGAAAAATATATGAAAGAATTATGGTATATAGGACGTAGAACTTTTCATTTTCCTTTGATGCCCCCTTCCCTTTTAGAAACATGATTTATGTACACGTGTTTGTTGCCCTCCTGTGGTCACATCGGTGTCTTTTTTCCCAGCAAATTATTAGATCATAAAATACTTTGTTTCCGTATCCTAGGGGTACAATAAAGCTGTGGACTGGTGGGCACTTGGGGTCCTGATTGTATGAATGGCCGCTTATCCTCCATTCTTTGCTGACCAGCCTATACAGATCTATGAAAAAGATCGTATCTGGGAAGGTGAGTGCCCGGTTATCTCATTATGAGTGCTTAAAGGAAACCTACCATTTGATTTGACCCGTTATGAAGCAAACATACCTTGAGAATGCTGTAGCTACATAGATGCGAACATCTTGTTTTAATCCATGAGTTGAGTGGTTGACAGTTGACAGTCAGGACCTTGGGAAAGCAGGATTTCCACTTAACACATTTCAGGAGCTCTCTGCACTGTCCAGACAGGACTAATCAACCTGGGTTGGATCACTCATACACAGCAGCTGGGGATGGTGCAGTGATTGATTACTTCTGCCTGTCAGTGATGACCTCATTCTCTCTGAGCATGTTTGAGGATTAGCTGAGCCAGGCACAGGAGCGCAACTCATTATCCTGGATATTATAATTGTTTTTTCAGCAAAACCACTCAGCTCAGCGATTAAATAAGTATATTTCTGCATCAGTGTAGCTACAGCATTCTCAAGTATGTTTGCTTTATAATGCATCAAATCGAATGGTAGGATTTCTTAATATTGTGAGTACTGACTGGCAGTGAACATCTGTATTTTAGGTAGCATTTCATGTTTTATTTGGGCTCTCACATCCTTTTGGTAGGACATAGGTCCTGGAATGGGACAGAATATTACTCTGATACTTTAAAGCGGCAAAACTTAAACTCTGATAAAATTTTATGAAAAATGTTGAAATGGAGTATAATTTTTTTTTTTTACTTTCTATGTTCTCATTTTCAGGTGCGTTTCCCCCTCTCATTCATTTCTGATTTGAAGGATCTTCTCAGAAACCTCCTGCAGGTTGACACTTACCAAGAGGTTCGGGAACTAAAGAACGGCCGTGACAGATATCAAGGGTCATAAATGGTTTCAGCACCACGGATTGGATCGCAGTGTATCAAAGAAGGTACTGACCCCTCCATGACTGAATGCCATTGTAACTGGTCATGGTGTCAGATGAGAATGCTTCACCAGATTTGTATCTTGTGCCCAATGATGTCACTGAATCGCTGCTCCTGTGGCATGACTGGCGTTGGCTTTCTCTGTTATTGCTGCCGTTCATCTGACGGGTCATGTTGTAAACAAAGACTGGCTCATTCAGATGGCGTGTCCATTACGTGGCAAAAAATCCAGATGTGTGATATCCGGTGCAATTCACATCCTTTTTTCTCACATCGTACGTTTATTCCCGTCCGCAAAAGATGTTTTCTACGGTATTTTCTCGCGCTGTCTAGTTGGTTGCCTGGCAACATTTTTAGAAAAAAAAAGGACCACGCACACTTATCTCCGTGCTGTCCGTCTTTAATATTTTTTCTTTTGTGCGCTGAATTTTTTTTGAATTCTCATCTGAACATGAGTGGGAAAAACAGACCTGTGAACAGACCCATGACATCAATGTGTCAGTATTCTATCTGCAAAACAGAAACGGATAGCATACCGATGTAAAAATACGCCAGTTTGAATGATCCCAAACGGCGAGGAGTTCACGAGTTTTATACAACCAGATACAACCTGGTCAATATTTTTCTGGAAAATGTAGGATCAGATCTCATGAGGGCAAAAATTAATACATAGCGGGTACTTTCGGCATCTATCTCCTGTGCCAATTATTACTGCAACACGGAAGACGTATCTGTAGAATTCCCTGCAAATACTGGTCTGGACATCTTTACATGTAGAGAACATGAATTAGGATGAAACCAGCAAGTGTCATAATAAAGACGTGGTGGGGATGTGTCTGCACGTGTGTGGACAAGAGATGGCGGCCAGGCTCTGTGAAGAGACATTACTAGATCTACACAGTTCTGTACATGAGGGGGGGGGCAAAAAGTTTGTGTCACCCTACTAGAAGATGATCTGTCACTTCCTTACATTATATACATTGTACATGATGTCCATCTTGGTGAATGCCATGAGGTTTTTAGATAGGGAGCAGCGGTGATAAATCCTATGCTGCTTGTTCATGTTTGTTGTTAAGGTTCTCCACCTGTTTAATACCTGGTACCCAGTATGCATTTGTGATGAGTGTTTTCCTCCTATGCCCAGAGTAATGTCCTGTCTGCTTTCTTTTCATTCAGGTGGTAAAGTTGAAGCAAATTGACACACGAACGAGAAGCGCATTCTCCAGCTGTCAACTTCCCCCCTTCCTCGTCGCTTGGAGTATTCTTTAGGTAAAGCCTGTGGACATCATCTTCCTTTTTAAACGCTGGTCGTTTCTGTAAATACGTGTCCGCCTCCTATCCTGTGCCGCTCTCCCCCATCCTCTCTCCCCTATTATCCGGCTCTTCTCTCTACACCCAGGGTTTCTCCTGGCTCCTGTCTAACCTTTGGCCTCCTACCCTGCTAACCCTTGCAATCTTATCATTTGGGTACGTTGTTTTTGCAGTTTTAACTTCTTGCGCTTTTCTTCTCAGGACAACACTAACCTTACATGGTGATGGATATGTAGCCGGGGGTGAGATTTCTCTCCACCTGCGTAGGATCGGACGCTTCAGGTAGTGTGCGCAAGCGTGCTGCATGGGGGGGCACCTTAATTTCTCATCATGGTTGGCAGTAGCTTTGTTATACTCTCTGGCCCCTGGGACTAGATGGTTGTGCTGTAGGCTCTGGCCCCTGGACTAGATGGTGGGCTGTAGGCTCTGGCCCCTGTGACTAGATGGTTGGCTTAGGCTCTGGCCCCTGTGACAGATGGTTGGCTGGTAGGCCCTGCCCCTGGGACTAGATGGTTGGCTGTAGGCTCTGGCCCCTGGGACTAGATGGTTGGCTGTAGGCTCTGGCCCCTGGGACTAGATGGTTGGCTGTAGGCTCTGCCGCCCTGGGACTAGATGTTGGCTTGTAGAGGCTCTGGCCCCTGGACTAGATGGTTTGCTGTAGGCTCTGGCCCCTGGGACTAATGGTTGGCTGTAGGCTCCTGGCCCCTGGACGAGATGGTTGGCTGTAGGCTCTGGCCCCTGTGACTAGATGGTGGGCTGTAGGCTCTGGCCCCTGTGACTAGATGGTTGGCTGTAGGCTCTGGCCCCTGGGACTAGATGGGTGTTGGCTGTAGGCTCTGGCCCGCTGGGACTAGATGGTGGGCTGTAGGCCTCTGGCCCCTGGACTAGATGGTTGGCCTGTAGGCTCGGCCCCTGGACTAGATGGTTTGGCTGTAGGCTCTGGCCCCTGGGACTAGATGGTTGGCTGTAGGCTCTGGCCCCTGGGACTAGATGTTTGGCTGTAGGCTCTGGCCCCTGTGACTAGATGGTTGGCTGAGGCCTGGCCCTGTTAGATGGTGGCTGTAGGCTCGCCCCTGGACAGATGGTTGGCTGTAGCTCTGGCCCTGTGACTAGATGTGGCTGTCTGGCTCCTGGCCCCTTGGACTAGATGGTGGGCTGAGGCTCTGGCCCCTGTGACTAGATGGTGGCTGTAGGCTCTGGCCCCTGGGACTAGATGGTTGGCTGTAGCTCTGGCCCCTGGACTAGATGGTTTTGGCTGTAGGCTCTGGCCCCCTGGACTAGAATGGTTGTGCTGTAGGCTCTGGGCCCCTGGGACTAGATGGTGGGCTGTAGGCTCAGTATGGCTTTTTTGTTTTTCTAGTGAACCTCACGCCTCGCTTCTACTACGCATCCCAGATTGTATTAACCTTTGAATACCTGCACTCATGGATCTTATATACATAGACCTAAAACCAGAGATCTGCTTATAGACAGCAGGTTTACATACAGGGATAACTGTATCCCACACGCATATACCGCGCAGCTGAAATTACAGAAATTGTAATGTTGTCACAGTGAAGTCGCCTCCATAATTTTTGCACAATATGTGATGGAAACTGCAACCGCAGCTTGAAAATTGGAAGCATGGCTGCTTCTTTCCAAAACAAGCGCCACATCTGACCATGGTTTGTGCTGGTATTGCAACTAAGCTCCCATTCATCTCCACCGGCACAAACCATGGTCAGGATTTGGCGCTTTTTTGGAAGAAGCGGCCATGTTTTTCAAACTTCGGACACCCCATAAGTTAGCCCCCCCCTTACAGTTCTTATCTCCATATAGGCACAGCGCCATCTGTAGGCTTTATTGACAACTACAGATCCTGAGTTCTTTAATACAATTGTCTTCTGTCCTTTTAAAATAGGTGACAGATTTTGGCTTTGCAAGAGAGTAAAGGGAAGAACTTGGACTTTGTGGGACCCCTGAGTACTTGCCCCTGGAAATCATTCTTAGTAAGGTGAGTAATAGATTCCCTGTCTGGGACTGGACTGGAAATGGTTCTTAGACAACTTTTCAATATTGCGAGCCTTTGAATAAGGGATAAGCATAGAGCCTCTAAGCCTTGTGGGTCATTTTGGGGTATTTTCGAATAAATGTATTGGTAAAATTTTTCTTGAATTGGGCCCATGCTAGTTGCTTGCGGGTTCATCACAACCATTGTTTACCGTTGACTTTGAAGTCCCTTCATTAAATTCTTCTCCTACCAGATTTTACCCCCTTACACTACCACTATAAAATGTCCCCATTTCTGTGACATCTTGCCCATTTACCTATTAAAAAAACCTCAAACCTCAGTCATATGAAGTGAGCAGAGAAGAGTCATATTTTACCTTTGAGGAGTCACGTTAAGAGTCCTGGCAGGTGAGAGTCACTTCAGAGTCCTTCATCTTCCTTCTATAGCACCAGTCTAGATCACAGAACAGGAGATGCAGGTGTCATAGTTCAATATGCACGTTGTAGATAGAGAATTTTAACTGCCCATGCCCGATCTCTGGTTCCGCAACTCACAGAATACAATCATGCGATCTAAAGAATGAGATTATTTTCTTTAATTTGACACCATACATAGTTTTTAGGTACTATAAAACGTAAGGGGGCATCTGACGTTACACTACCATCTGAAGCCTCTAGACTTGACTCGTCTCTGAGAAAATCTGACTCTTCTCTGCTCATTGTCACGTGAATTTAAAGGGGTCACACAAAGACTCGAAGCTGTCCTCTTTTTATTGTTTGATTTTTATTTTACAATTGTGGTTTGTGATAGATGATATGTAAAATCCCCATATACTTCCATACTGTAGTTGATGGTATATGGTAGAACAATCAGACAATCTAGGTTAAGTACCCTAGGGGTCTGAAAAAATAGAAAAAATATTTAAAGTTAAAAAAAACAACCAAAAACTAAATTCAAATCACCCCCTTTCCCTAGAACTGATATAATATAAATACACAGTAAAAATCCTAAACCTGCTCGGTATCGCCGTGTTCCAAAGTGTTCATCTATCAAAAATAATGTTTTTCCGCAGCATTTAGGCCCCGTAGCGTAAAATGGCACCAAAGCCGAACAATGCCACTTTAAGAATTTTTCATAATATTTTTCCAAATGGCAAAAAGTGATCAAAGGTCGTACAGTCCTAAAAATGGTACATTGAAAACGACATCAAAAGTCGCAAAAAAGACGACACACACCCACAGCTCCGCACATCCGGACGAAAAGTTACAACGTCATAAGATGTAAAATGAAGATTACTTTTTGTTTGGTACAGGTTTTCTTTCCTTGTGAATGTATGAAACTATAAACCTATACAAATTTGTTATTCCCGTGATCGTACTGACTAAAAATAAAGTTAGACATGTCATTTGTGGCGCACAGTGAAAGCTGTACATTTCAAGCCCACAAGAAAATGGCGTAAATGCTTTTTTTTCCACCAATTTCACTGCATTTCGATTTTTTTTTTTTTTTTTTTTTTTTTTTTTTTTTTTTTTTTTTTTTTTCCCCCGCTTCCCAGTACACGGCATGGATATTCAATGCCATCACTATGAGTGCAATTTGTTGTGCACAAGCTGTCACACAGTTCTTTACATGGAAAATAAAAGTTATGGATTTTTGAAGGTGGGGAGTGAAAATGAAAAATATATGAAAGAATTATGGTATATAGGACGTAGAACTTTTCATTTTCCTTTGATGCCCCCTTCCCTTTTAGAACATGATTTATGTACACGTGTTTGTTTGCCCTCCTGTGGTCACAATCGGTGTCTTTTTCCCAGCAATTTTAGATCATAAATACTTTGTTTCCCGTATCCTAGGGGTACAATAAGCTGTTGGACTGGTGGGCACTTGGGGTCCTGATTGTATGAATGGCCGCTGTTCATCCTCCATTCTTTGCTGACCAGCCTATACAGATCTATGAAAAGATCGTATCTGGGAAGGTGAGTGCCCGGTTTATCTCATTATGAGTGCTTAAAGAAACCTACCATTTGATTTGACCTCGTTATGAAGCAAACATACCTTGAGAATGCTGTAGCTACATAGATGCCGAAACATACTTGTTTTAATCCATGAGTTGAGTGGTTGACAGTTGACAGTCAGGAACCTTGGGAAAGCAGATTTCCATCTTAACACATTTCAGGAGCTCTCTGCACTGTCCAGACAGGACTAATCAACCTGGGTTGGATCACTCATACACAGCAGCTGGGGGATGGTGCAGTGATTGATTACTTCTGCCTGTCAGTGATGACCTCATTCTTCTCCTGAGCAGTGTTTGAGGATTATGCTGAGCCAGGCACAGGAGCGCAGACTCATTATCCTGGATATTATAATTGTTTTTTCAGCAAAACCACTCAGCTCAGCGATTAAATAAGATATATTTCTGCATCAGTGTAGCTACAGCTTCTCAAGTATGTTTGCTTTATAATGCATCAAATCGAATGGTAGGATTTCTTAATATTGTGAGTACGACTGGCGGTGAACATCTGTATTTTAGGTAGCATTTCATGTTTTATTTGGGCTCTCACATCCTTTGGTAGACATAGGTCCTGGATGGGACAGAATATTACTCTGATACTTTAAAGCGGCAAACTTAACTTGATAAATTTTATGAAAAATGTTGAAATGGAGTATAATTTTTTTTTTACTTTCTATGTTCTCATTTCCAGGTGCGTTTCCCCCTCTCATTCAGTTTCTGATTTGAAGGATCTTCTCAGAACCTCCTGCAGGTTGAACTTACCCAAGAGGTTCGGAACTAAGAACGGCGTGACAGATATCAAGGGTCATAAATGGTTCAGCACCACGGATTGGATCGCAGTGTATCAAAGAAGGTACTGACCCTCTCATGACTGAATGCCATTGTAATGGTCATGGTGTCAGGATAGAGAATGCTTCACCAGATTTGTATCTTGTGCCCAATGATGTCACTGAATCGCTGCTCTGCTGAGCATGACTGGGCGTTCGGCTTCTGCTGTTATTTGCTCCGTTCATCTACGGGTCATGTTGTTAAACAAAGACTGGGCTCATTCAGATGGCGTGTCCATTACGTGGCAAAAATCCAGATGTGTGATATCCGTGTGCAATTCACATCCTTTTTTCTCACATCGTACGTTTATTTCCCGTCCGCAAAAGATGGTTTTCTACGTATTTTCTCTGCGCTGTCTAGTTGGTTGCCTGGCAACATTTTTAGAAAAAAAAAGGACCACGCACACGTTATCTCCGTGCTGTCCGTCTTTATATTTTTTCTTTTGTGCGCTGAATTTTTTTGAATTCTCAGTCTGAACATGAGTGGGGAAAAACAGACATGTGAACAGACCCATAGACATCAATGTGTCAGTATTCTATCTGCAAAACAGAAAACGGATAGCATACCGATGTAAAATACGCCAGTTTTAATGATCCAAAAACGGCGAGGAGTTCACGAGTTTTATACAACCAATATACAACCTGGTCAATATTTTTCTGAAAATGTGGATTCAGATCTCATGAGGGCGAAAAATTATACATAGCGGGTACTTTCTTGTGTCACCCCTCATCATCATAGACTGTAAGCTCTTGTGTCACCCCCTCATCCTCATAGACTGTAAGCTCTTGTGTCACCCCCTCATCCTCATAGACTGTAAGCCCTTGTGTCACCCCCTCATCCTCATAGACTGTAAGCCCTTGTGTCACCCCCTCATCCTCATAGACTGTAAGCCCTTGTGTCACCCCCTCATCCTCATAGACTGTAAGCTCTTGTGAGCAGGGACATTCCTATTGTTCCATATGACGGTTTCCCTTATTTTATTGATATATATGTTCCCCTATGATCTGTACAGCGTTACAGAATATGACAGCGCTATGGAAATTACCGTTATTCTATGCCGGTGCGGCAGGGAACGGAGCGTTCAGTATCTATAATCATGTGATAAATGCTCAATGTGTCCGGCCTGTACAGGTCACAGCACTGGCATCATTATCCTGTGCCAATTATTACTGCAACAGGGAAGACGTATCGGTAGAATTCCTGCAAATACTGGGTCCTGGACATCTTTACATGTAGAGAACATGAATTAGGATGAAACCAGCAAGTGTCATAATAAGAGACGTGGTGGGGATGTGCTGCACGTGTGTGGACAAGAGATGGCGCCAGTGCTCTGTGAGAGACATTACTAGATCTACAATCAGTTCTGTACATGAGGGGGGGGGGCAAAAAGTTTGTGTCAGCCCTACGAGAAGATGATCTGTTGCTTCCTTACATTTATCAGACATTGTACATGATGTCCATCTTGGTGAATGCCATGAGGTTGTTTGTATAAGGGGAGCAGCGGTGATAAAATCCTATGCTGCTTGTTCATGTTGTTGTTAAGGTTCTCCACCTGTTTAATACCTGGTACCCAGTAAGTGCATTTGTGATGAGTGTTTTCCTCCTATGCCCAGAGTAATGTCCTGCTGCTTCTTCTTCATTCAGGTGGTAAAGTTGAAGCAAATTGAGCACACACTGAACGAGAAGCGCATTCTCCAGGCTGTCAACTTCCCCTTCCTCGTGCGCTTGGAGTATTCATTTAAGGTAAAGCCTGTGACATCATCTTCCTTTTTAACGCTGTGTCGTTTCTGTAAATACGTGTCCGCCTCCTATCCTGTGCCGCTCTCCCCCATCCTCTCTCCCCTATTATCCGGCTCTTCTCTCTACACCCAGGGTTTCTCCTGGCTCCTGTCTAACCTTTGGCCTCCTACCCTGCTAACCCCTTGCAATCTTATCATTTGGGTACGTTGTTTTGTGCAGTTTTAACTTCTTGCGCTTTTCTTCTCAGGACAACACTAACCTGTACATGGTGATGGAATATGTAGCCGGGGGTGAGATGTTCTCTCACCTGCGTAGGATCGGACGCTTCAGGTAGTGTGCGCAGCGTGCTGCATGGGGGGGCACCTAATTTCTCATCATGGTTGGCAGTAGCTTTGTTATACTCTCTGGCCCCTGGGACTAGATGGTTGGCTGTAGGCTCTGGCCCCTGGGACTAGATGGTGGGCTGTAGGCTCTGGCCCCTGTGACTAGATGGTTGGCTGTAGGCTCTGGCCCCTGTGACTAGATGGTTGGCTGTAGGCTCTGGCCCCTGTGACTAGATGGTTGGCTGTAGGCTCTGGCCCCTGTGACTAGATGGTGGGCTGTAGGCTCTGGCCCCTGGGACTAGATGGTTGGCTGTAGGCTCTGGCCCCTGGGACTAGATGGTTGGCTGTAGGCTCTGGCCCCTGGGACTAGATGGTTGACAGGGGCCAGCGCCTACAGCCAACCATCAAGTCAAGGGGCCAGAGCCTACCCACGCCAACATCTAGTCCAGGGGACAGAGCCTACCAGCCACACACCATCTAGTCCCAGGGCCAGAGGCTACAGCCCACATCTAGTCACAGGTGGGGCCAAGAGCGCAGCCAACCATCTAGTTAACAGGGGGCCAGCAGCAGAGCCTACATGCCAACCAATCTACGTCCAGGGCCAAGCCTCCAGCCCACCATCTAGTCAAAACCCCAGGGGCAGAGCCTACAAGCAAACCATCTAGTCACAGGGGCCAGAAGCCTACAGCCAACCATCTAGTCCCAGGGGCTCAGAGCCTACAGCCAAACCATTATCCCAGGGGCCAGAGGCCTACAGCCCACCATCTAGTACAGGGCCGAGGCCCTAGACCCACCCATCTAGTCACAGGGGCCAGAGCCTACAGCCCACCATCTAGTCACAGGGGCCCAGAGCCTACAGCAACCATCTAGTCACAGGGCCAGAGCTACAAGCCACCCATCTAGTCACAGGGCGCAGAGCCTACAGCCAACCATCTAGTCACAGGGGGCCAGAGCACAGCCAACCATCTAGTCACAGGGGCAGAGGGCCACAGCCCACCCATCTGTCCCAGGGGCAGAGCCTACAGTCCAGACCATCTAGTCCACAGGGTGCCCGAGAGCGAAAGCCCCCAAAAACACCCATCTTAGTAACAGGGGCCAGAGCCTACAAGCCAACCAATAGTCCAAGGGGCCAGAAGCCTAACAAGCCACCATCTAGTCCCAGGGGCAGAGCTACAGCCAACCATCTAGTCCCAGGGGCCAGAGCCTACAGCCACCATCTAGCCAGGGGCCAGAGCCTACAGCCAACCATCTAGTCCCAGGGGCCAGAGCCTACAGCCAACCATCTAGTCCAGGGCCAGAGCCTCAGCACCATCTAGCCTAGGGGCCAGAGCCACGACCACTTCCCCAGCTAGCCCACACAGGGGCCAGAGCCTACAGCCCACCATCTAGTCACAGGGCGCAGAGGCTACAGCCCACCATCAGTCACAGGGGCCGAGCCACAGCCCACATCTAGTCACAGGGGCCAGAGCCTACAGCCCAACATCTAGTCACAGGGGCCAGAGCCTACAGCCAACCATCTAGTCCCAGGGGCCAGAGCCTACAGCCAACCATCTAGTCAGGGGCCAGAGCCTACAGCCAACCATAGTCCAGGGCAGAGCCTACAGCCAACCATCTCAGCCACAGAGGGCCAGAGGCCTACAGCCAACCATCTAGTCCCAGGGGCCAGAGCCTACAGCCAACCATCTAGTCCCAGGGGCCAGAGCCTACAGCCAACCATCTAGTCCCAGGGGCCAGAGCCTACAGCCCACACATCTAGTCCAGGGGCAGAGCCTACAGCCAACCATCTAGTCCCAGGGGCCAGAGCCTACAGCCAACCATTAGTCACAGGGGCCAGAGCCTACAGCCACCATTAGTCCAGGGGCCAGAGCCTACAGCCCCATCTAGTCCAGGGGCCAGAGCTACAGCCACCATCTAGTCCCAGGGGCAGAGCCTACAGCCAACCATCTAGTCCCAGGGGCCAGAGCCTACAGCCAACCATTCATAGCCAGGGGCCACGAGGCCTACAGCCAACCTCTAGTCCCAGGGGCCAGGGCCTACAGCCAACCATCTAGTCACAGGGGCCAGAGCCTACGCCAACCATCTAGTCACAGGGGCCCAGAGCTACACCCACACATCTAGTCCCAGGGGCCAGAGCCTACAGCCAACCATCTAGTCCCAGGGGCCAGAGAGTATACAAAGCTACTGCCAACCATGATGAGAAATTAGGTGCCCCCCCATGCAGCACGCTGCGCACACTACCTGAAGCGTCCGATCCTACGCAGGTGAGAGAGAAATCTCACCCCCGGCTACATATTCCATCACCATGTACAGGTTAGTGTTGTCCTGAGAAGAAAAGCGCAAGAAGTTAAAACTGCACAAAACAACGTACCCAAATGATAAGATTGCAAGGGGTTGCAGGGTAGGAGGCCAAAGGTTAGACAGGAGCCAGAGAAACCTGGGTGTAGAGAGAAGAGCCGAGTAATAGGGGAGAGGAGGATGGGGCGAGAGCGGCACAGGATAGGAGGCGGACACGTATTACAGAAACGACACAGCGTTAAAAAGGAAGATGATGTCACAGGCTTTACCTAAATGAATACCAAGCGCTACGAGGAAGGGGAAGTTGACGCACTGGAGAATGCGCTTCTCGTTCAGTGTGGTGCTAATTTGCTTCAACTTACCACCTGAATGAAGAAGAAGCAGCAGGACATTACTCTGGGATATAGGAGGAAAAACACTCTCACAAATGCACTTACTGGGTACCAGGTATAAACAGGTGGAGAACCTTAACAAACAACATGAACAAGCAGCATAGGATTTTATCACCGCTGCTCCGCCTTATACAAACAACCTCATGGCATTCACCAAGATGGACATCATGTACAATGTCTGATAAATGTAAGGAAGTGACAGATCATCTTCTCGTAGGGTGACACAAACTTTTTGCCCCCCCCCTCATGTACAGAACTGTTGTAGATCTAGTAATGTCTCTCACAGAGCCCTGGCGCCATCTCTTGTCCACACACGTGCAGCACAATCCCACCAGTCTCTTCATTATGACATGCTGGTTTATCCTAATCATGTTTCTACATGTAAAGATGTCCAGACCAGTATTTGCAGGAATCTACCGAACGTCTGTTGCAGTATAATGGCACAGGATGATCTGTGATTGGATGAGCACATGTTGTTCGAGTGTTCGCTAGAATAACGGTAATTCCATAGCGCGTCATACTGAAAGGTTGACAGTCATAGGGAATATACACATGGGACGTCTATGGATAATCTGATCACAGACTACAGTAATGAGAAGGGGGTGACAAGCCAGTCAATAGTGACACAAGCTTACACTGAGATATGAACAGAGACAGATGTCCGCTTCGCAAGAATACAAAAGAGTAAGTTAGAAGGATAAAACATACACATGAGGATAATCCAGGCACCTCATAGATCTGGTGCACAAGAGCTCGATATAGGACAAGGTTAGCTAGTACACAAGAGTATCTATGAGGATGGGGGGTGACACAAGAGCTTAAGTCTATGATGATTAAGGGACCACACAAGAGAAAGGCTGCACTGACCTTCTGATTATCAGAATCTTCATGGCAGTGATGGCCGTTCTCCTTATGCCGGACGAGCATCACCCGACAAATGAGCCTGTGCCAGAGTCTTAATGCGCGCGAACTGGTCCAGGTGAGCCGTATTCTGTGGGGAGCAAAGGAGAGGTGAGGATGCAGCTAAGACTACTACACCAAGCATCTGAGGACAGTCATATACGGTACACATATGACATAGTACCCCGCTTCATCCAAAGTACACCAAAAAGGACTCCTGTGAACCCACATAGTACCCACCCAGCACCACCAAGTAGTCCATCCTGACACTTATTGATGGACATAGATACCATAACCATTCCCATCAAACCCCATCCAGCACCCTAGAGGCGCAGCCACGTGAAGTCCCAGTATTTGACCCATCACCATGTTGGCCACATTGCATTCTGTATAAAACATTACCCACACTGTACCCATACAAAATCATGCCAGTATAACTACCTCTACCCAATCCTGTGCCCCAGCACCTTACCCCAAATCCTGCACCCCAGGACATTACCTTAGCCTCCAATCTCTAAACTGGCCAGTTAACACCACCTCACCCAAACCTTGTGCCCTGGAAGAACCACCAACTACCCAATCCTGGACCCCGACCGCACAGACCATACACAATCAACAAACCTGGACAACCTTACCTAATCCCCAACCCCGCCAGCACCTCCATCTTACCAATACCAAGTCCTTCCTGCACCACCACCTTACACATGAATAACCCAACCAGGCCCACAGTTACCCAATCCTGAGCGCTGCAGACCCCACCCCACTGCCACTCTGTAACCAAACTGTACCGTGTACCCACCCCATGCTATAGTGTATAATGATGGCTCCATTACTGAGCTGGGTTTTCCCATTTCTTCAGGAAGTCTTCTTTAGCTTTGGCCAGGAATTCTTTCACTGTAGAGAGATGGAGAGGAGAGATTAGAGAAAGCCTGGGCACTGTCACACGCACCAGAGGCAGTAGGGGTAACACCCCCCCTCACATTCATTATCTGCCCTATGGGTGCCAGCTCCCGGCTGTCCTACAGCTATAGGGACGGGCACATGCTGGGCGGCTACTCCTCTGTGTATTCTCACATGCCGGACAGTGTCATGGGGACTTTGGCTCAGCAAATGAAAAATATCCACCCTCCCTGACCCCCACACAGAGATCCCTCCACTACCAAGCGGCGGCGCCCCTCAGGTGAGACTGCTCAGACACATGCAGCTACATGAGAAACCAGTGAAACCTAATGGACAATCCATTACCCAGAACACACCAGACTGATAACACAGAACAATAGCTCGTCATTAATGGAAAACCTCTGCTACAAAAACGTGACCAATGGAACTGCTGCTGCGCTGGGGGTTGGTTTTTTTTGTGGGGTGCGCT
The DNA here is from genome assembly GCA_019512145.1 of Engystomops pustulosus. Lineage (NCBI taxonomy): Eukaryota > Metazoa > Chordata > Amphibia > Anura > Leptodactylidae > Engystomops > Engystomops pustulosus. Next base: position 16,505,645 of record CM033644.1, read on the forward strand.
ACAGTTTAATGGTGTATTAATTATAATTACTTTCTTTCATGGAAAAAAGTGAAACAGGATAAAAAAGCAAAGCTTGTAAAAATATATTGGATCTCAGAGTTGCGATGCTCTGCAGTATCTCATTGAGTAAGCAGCTGCGAATTTATTACCACTGACTGCGACTTCTGCAGCCCGGTGGTGCAATGGTAAGCCAGCTCCTGAGCATTCTCCATGTTGCAATACTAAGCAGTAGTTAAGGGGGGTTGTCCACATTTGATTCTTCTGCCAGGTCGCGGTTTGGGACAAGGAAGTGATTGCAAAATTCTGGGCCAAGCGCTCAAAGGAAACCTTCGGGCTATTTACGAGGTGGGTCCTTAGCGTGTTCTACATAATTGACAATCGACTGGGGTAGTTGCAAAGTAGCTCTCCTTTGTTTGGCCACCAGATGCCCATTCGACATATTTTAGCCACGACTTTCTCCATAGGGTCTTAATATACCTTATTAGTCAGCTGCCGTACTGACGGATTCAGTCCTGCAGCCAGGTTATCAAGTCAGTGACAGTGGAGTATGGCTTGGCAAAAAAAGAAAAAAAAAAGCTTTGATCGCATTTTTGCTATGACTGGATTCCTAAGTATTCTTTGGAGTCAGAAAAATCTTGCAACTTCTTGAAAAAAAAAACAAATACTGTAATATAACAATCTGACTATCCACTTCTGGATTTCACATCAGTAAAAAATAGACGTGAGTTTCAAAATCCACTCCAGGAAATGGAAAGGAAAACTTTGGACAGTCAAGCAAAAATCTGCGAACTTATTTGTGAATGACAAAAAGTCCTATTCCAATCGCAGACGTAACACTATCCGCAGTCAAAGCAACCAGGATAAAACCAGGCCGCTTCAAATCACCAGATCAACCAGGGAGGAAACTACATAGCTCCAGGTACCGTGACTGTTGGCATCTTCTTGATAGTTTGATTTGACGGCATTTTCTTCAAACTTTAAAACAAGTGCTATGGAGCAGGTAGTCCTGGACAGGTATGGTTACAGATCCTCATCATGTTGATGTTCAGGCTCATGGACAGATCTGCGAGTTGTCTGTCATGTACAACTAAGATATTCAATTCGTCAAAAATACCTGACGACAATAGCGACAGACATATCAGTTTTGTGAGTCGTACATTTTCAACAGCAGGAGTTTCGTTCCAGGCGCACCTCAGAAAAATACATTATAATATGTGTAAACGATTCTCCGTATGTGGTCACCGAGGACAAGAAAAAAAACAACAACAACGGCACAGACAAGAAAGAGAACATGAGTAAAAGTAAGAGGGACGCGAGTCTGACAAGGACCAAGCAACGCAATTGCAATTAAGGGGTCTCGTACAGTCACAAGTTGGCCCCTATGCACACATGCTGATAGGTGTTTTTGATGGGACCCCCATGCATGGTAAAACAGGGGTCCGTTGTACCGCCATGAATGGGTACCTGAAGAGCACGCAGTCCCAGTAGCCATGGAGCAGCACGCGTGAACTGGTGCTCCACTCTTTGGGGCTACGAGAAGAGGTACAATGGACCCCTGTTCTCTGATCCATGGGGGGTCTACAGTAATTCTGTTGTGACTGGACAACCTGGAAGTAAGCGAACAGTTAAGTTCAAACAATAGGGGGATACAAGTATAAATTGCCCGGATATTCAGTAAGTATATACATAATGACTAGAGATATAAGGGGTATTCAACAAGATTTCCAAAAATCACGTAAGGTTCAAGCCACGCACCGATACCTTCTGGCTCCAACATTATGGCTTATTCACAGATGTATATAGGTCTGATAAATAAGGGCCAAACCTGGGAGGAGGGAACGGGAAAACGGAATTGTCCTGATCACATCGCCCTTGGTCTCCATTCAATTCTCCCCTGGATGGGGGGGGGTCCCTACACAAGAATGGAGCACCAGACGTGCTTTTCTCAGTATTATGTCCCCCTCCTTAATGATCACCTGTACTGACCGTTCCCTCATTCATCTACACTCGTTTCATACTTGAACTTTCTGACAGTTCGATGGCTCCTGTATAAGCACTGTACACCCGGAAAACAGAGAAGGCTTCTCCAGGTGTGCGCCTGGACATGCACAATGGACACTAAAAGAGCCATCAAAACTTTCCAGGTAAAGTACTGGAGCCAGTACCAGAAGGGGTCTCTGGTAAAAATCCCTCAAAGCACTTCTGTAGTTCCCCTATGTTACAGACCTCCATGGGCACTGGCTCCAGTACTTTACCTACAACCCCTCACACTTCAGCTCACCCACCTCGACCCGATCTCTCATTCATCTACGTCACTGCCCTGCACATGTGCAGTAGGTCTTGCAGTCAATGGCTTTCAGTCCACTGTGCACCTGGAAGAAGCCCAACAGTAGAAGATCAGGGATCCGCTTCTCCCAGCTGTACGTCGCGTGTGAGACATAGATGAATAAAAGCAGTGGGAATAGCTGAAGTGCTCTGGAGCCGGAGGTGCTCTGGTAAACACCCCCCAGTGCACTTGAGACTCACAGGGAAACCAAAAAGTTTTCATTAAAAAAAACTTATACCTGGATTATAGTAGAGAGAAAGACTTTTCTGGGATGGGGGGGGGGGGGGGCTGAAATTACATGACACTATACAATTTCTACACCCAACCACTTCCAAAAATTCAACGGGCTCCTGAAGGGGAACATGTCCACCCCTGGATCAGCTAAAGCCGGCCTGTAACTGGAGATAAGAACCTCCATAAATCTTCCGCAAGGTCCTACAAGGTGACATGGCAGTGCGGCCCGCTTAACCCCTGCAGGGATACAAACTACTCAGAGCGGGCGACATAGGCACGCGGCTCTGACAACCCAGGCCCGTTCATACTTAGTAGCAAGATGATAACTAATTAAGCAAACTGCATTACATAACCCCTGAGCCACCCAATCCCGGCTAGCCACTCCCGGATGGCGGCACGGAAAAACCGGTTAAGGCAGCTGTGCCCAACAGAGGTCAGGGCGTGAAGGGGTTTTAATAGGTAAGGTAAAGGCATTATTAAGCCCTCCATCCAGCGTGCAGCGCTCCATCCTCCCTGCACAGGGCGACAATGGGACACCAGTCAATACAGATAAAACCCCAAGTTAAAAACAGGAAGCTGCAATGAAAGATTAAGCTGCAGACATGCGGACGCCGCATGTGACAACAGATTGCAGAGATTGCACAAGCGAAAAGTTATTTTTAACCAAACATTAAGAGGGTGAGATCAAACAGCGGCAGCAGAGCATTGCGAGCTGGAGACATACGATACATAGGGCGTTGAGCAAAAGTAAGGCACGAGTATTGCAGGACACAAGCGCAGACTGTCATAGCACAAAAACATGGACATGAGCAGAGCATTTCAAACCGGCAGAGCGTTGCACAACCTCCACAATTTTTTTTTTATCTTAGACACGTATGCAAATAATAAAACTCTAAAAGCTCCAAAACCAAGCGATCAAAGCGCAGTCAATCGTGGCTCCCTCACCCCGCGAGCATCGCGCACACTCACTCCCGATCCCAGCTCCAGTACGTTGCTAGGCAAGCTGAGGACTGAGTGGGGGCGCGCGGTTCCCTCCCCGGAGCTGGGCTGCGGGGTCCACGGTTGAAAAGACCCGCAAGGCAAAGTTCTCACACTTCTGCAAGCGACATCCGGGTCACAAACTCAAGTGGGACTAGGTGTACGGACACCCTGACATCCAGACAAGAGAGGGAGGAAAGGGAGACTCTCAGGCAAAGTGTAAAGAAACGGGGTGGTTAGGACAGCGAGATGGGACTACAGAGGGGGGTACGACGTGCGCAGGCATGGCGGAAGGAGAGAGAAGGACCACGGTGAAGAGGACAGCAGGTAATGTAGAAAGAGCAGACAAAAGATCATGTCAAGAATTAGGGAGAGGTGAGGAGGGAGGGAAGGAGGGAGTGAAGAAGCTGCAGGGCAAAGTGAGGGATATAGGAGCAATACACCAAGCATGCGAGACAGGAGGAGACAGGACACGACATGGAGTGCAGCCAAAGGCAACAAGAGAGTGCATGCCCTCTTATCAGCTGGTCCACCGCTCTCTTGTTGACAGGGGGGAGGGGCAAGTCTGATAAAAACAAAGGGGAGGGTGTGGGTAGATGAGAGCGACTGGATCAGGGAGAGGAGGGAGAGAAAGCTGCAAGGAGCAATGTGCTGAGTGAAGACAAAAGCACCAAGGTGAGAGAGGACGAGGACTGGACGGAGATATGGCCATGGGGCAGCGGGTCAAAGATGAAAGACGACAAACAATATGCCTCGGGGGGGGAAGGGAGGGTCACAAATGTCCACACATCAGAGGAAGAAGCCGCTATGGAGGTGGGGTGGACATGCTTGAGGAACGAGAATTTCTATAGAAACCCAAAATGATGAAGAAAGTTGAAAAAAAAAAGAAAAAAAAAAACTTGGTCAAGGGAAAGGAACCAGGAAAATCCAACACAGAAATGGAAGGAGCTTTCATTCGATTAGTGGAGTCTAATGGAGCGGATGCATGGATGTGGGGGTACACAAGAGCCGAGAGATGGTGGCATCACCAAAACATGGAGAAGGGAAGAAGAATGGATGGAAACACTTTACAATGAAAGGAGAAGGCTAGCTGGCACCAAGCAGTACTTCTCTACGCTCTTAAAGAACTAAAACACTCAGCATGCCATCTTATGACTTAGAGTTGTAGTTCTTCAACAAGTCTGCGCAGATTGGAGATGGCGAAATAAAGGTGTGACGTCAGGAAGAAGGTGCTGAGGAGACGAGTATAGTGTCCGCCAGCTGTCTCCCTGCCAGAGGTATCCGCTTCCTATCTTGCACCGCCCTGGTACTACATGTCCTCGCTCGACATACGTGTGCATGTGAAGCCCGCGCTGTGTGACATGAGACCTGCGAGCAGGGCACAGGGACACATCACATTATGCCGTCTACTCCCTGGCTCAGTCTTGGCATCACTGTGGCACAGGCGCAGGTTCGTCACGCACCAAGGTGAGTAGACCCTGGCACTGCCCTGCCGAGGAGGACATATTTGCTTCTTCTAAGCTGTAGATCATCACGTCATGGTTATGTTACTTTATTCTTGCTGGTGATATTAGAGAGGTGGGGTATGGCTCCCTTCTGTCTCTGACATCAAACACAAAGTTTAACCCTCAAGGGGCACAGGTCTCGCTCATCAAAACGGACAGGAGGCAAGGGTAAAAATGACACCTATAGGATGACCTTGTCACGATGGCCCCGTCTTTGCACAGGTGAAGCGTTGGGCCAAGAGTATATTTAAAAAAAAAAAATTTAACAAAAAATTTTAGGAATAAGGGATGGAGAAGGAACGGAGAAATCAAGATACATTAGAAGTCTATTGAAAGGGATGGGGGGGGAAAGCAGAGTACGGCTAATGCACAATAGGCTGCAAAAAAGTCAGTGCCTGTCACAAAAACACTCCATGTCCCATCCCCGTGTCACCTGCTGCAGGATCCGGAAAATGCTGATAGCATTGATATGGAATATTATTGTCATGATAAAATAAGATATCTGTATGAATAATGCTGCTCGTGCAAGCCCCAAGCGGTTTCTATGTAACCCAAATCCTTTATTCACATCAATACAGGCAGATTTTGCTACAATATCTTTCTGTAGGAGGGAGCTGCCTAGTTCCAGAAGGTTACATAATGGCCAACCGTGCGATATTCTCAGTCCACACAACTTATGACCTGTGTAAGGTCAGGTCAGGTGGTATAGCAAGTATCCTGCCAAACCACAGTTCACACATTTTATTTATTGGCCCCAATACATGTCTGTTATGAACTGGAACGTAGTGTGTTTTGCAAACGTAATCGCTATGATCAGGGTGATTTTTGACAGAATCGGCCATTAACTATTTCGACCCCACTATTCCGGGTCTTTTGCTGAGCGGATAGGTGGGGTGGAATGGCTTTTTGACTAGATGGTTGGCTGTAGGCTCTGGCCCCTGGGACTAGATGGTTGGCTGTAGGCTCTGGCCCCTGTGACTAGATGGTTGGCTGTAGGCTCTGGCCCCTGGGACTAGATGGTTGGCTGTAGGCTCAGTAATGGCTTTTTTGTTTTCTCTAGTGAACCTCACGCTCGCTTCTACGCATCCCAGATTGTATTAACCTTTGAATACCTGCACTCATTGGATCTTATATACAGAGACCTAAAACCAGAGAATCTGCTTATAGACCAGCAAGGTTACATACAGGTACTGTATCCCACACGGCATATACCGCGCAGCTGAATTACAGAAATTGTAATGTTGTCACCAGTGAAAGTCGCCTCCATAATTTTGCACAATATGTGATGGAAACTGCAACCGCAGCTTGAAAATTGGAAGCATGGCTGCTTCTTTCCAAAAACAGCGCCACATCTGAGCATGGTTTGTGCTGGTATTGCAACTAAGCTCCATTCATCTCCAGCCGGCACAAACCATGGTCAGGATTTGGCGCTGTTTTTGGAAGGAAGCGGCCATGTTTTTCAAACTTCGGACAACCCCATAAAGTTAGCCCCCCCCTTACAGGTTCTTATCTCCATATAGGCACAGCGCCATCTGTAGGCTTTATTGACAACTACAGATCCTGAGTTCTTTATACAATTGTCTTCTGTCCTTTTAAAATAGGTGACAGATTTTGGCTTTGCCAAGAGAGTAAAGGGAAGAACTTGGACTTTGTGTGGGACCCCTGAGTACTTGGCCCCTGAAATCATTCTTAGTAAGGTGAGTAATAGATTCCCTGTCTGGGACTGGACTGGAAATGGGTTCTTAGACAACTTTTCAATATTGCGAGCCTTTGAATAAGGGATAAGCATAGAGCCTCTAAGCCATTGTGGGTCATTTTGGGGTATTTTCGAATAAATGTATTGGTAAAAATTTTCTTGAATTATATAAAGTTGGGCCCATGCTAGTTGCTGCGGGTTCATCACAACCATTGTTTACCGTTGACTTTGAAGTCCCTTCATTAAATTCTTCTCCTACCAGATTTTACCCCATTACACTACCACTATAAAATGTCCCCATTTTCTGTGAAATCTTGCCCATTTACCTATTAAAAAACCTCAAAACCTCAAGTCATATGAAAGTGAGCAGAGAAGAGTCATATTTTACCTTTGAGGAGTCACGTTAAGAGTCTGCAGGTGGAGAGTCACTTCAGAGTCCTTTATCTTCCCTTCTATAGCACCAGTCTAGATCACAGAACAGGAGATGCAGGTGTCATAGTTCAATATGCACGTTGTAGATAGACAGAATTTTAACTGCCCGGATCTCTGGTTCCGCAACTCACAGAAATACAATCATGCGATCTAAAGAATGAGATTATTTTCTTTAATTTGACACCATAGCATAGTTTTTAGGTACTATAAAACGTAAGGGGGCATCTGACGTGACACTACCTCTGAAGCCTCTAGACTTGACTCGTCTCTGAGAAAATCTGACTCTTCTCTGCTCATTGTCACGTGAATTTAAAGGAGGGTCACACAAAGACTCGAAGCTGTCTCTTTTTATTTTGTGATTTTTATTTACATTGTGTGATTTGTGATAGATGATATGTAAAATCCCCATATACTTCCATACTGTAGTGTGATGGTATATGGTAGGAACAGTCAGACAATCTAGGGTTAAAGTACCCTAGGGGTCTGAAAAATAGAAAAAATATTTAAAAGTTAAAAAAAAACAACCAAAAACTAAAAATTCAAATCACCCCCTTTCCCTAGAACTGATATAAATATAAATAAACAGTAAAAATCCTAAACCTGCTCGGTATCGCCGTGTTCCAAAGTGTTCAATCTATCAAAATATAATGTTTTTCCCAGCATTTAGCCCCGTAGCGTAAAATGGCACCCAAAGCCGAAAATGCCACTTTTTTTGCCATTTTGAAAAATATTATGACAAATTCTTTAAAGTGATCAAAAGGTCGTACAGTCCTAAAAATGGTAACATTGAAAAAGTCATCAAAAGTCGCAAAAAAGACGACACCACCCACAGCTCCGCACACCGAAGTACGAAAAAGTTATCAACGTCAGAAGATGGTAAAATGAAGATTACGTTTTTTTTGGTACAGGTTTTCTTTCTTGTAAATGTATGAAAACATTATAAAACCTATACAAATTTGTTATTCCCGTGATCGTACTGACCTAAAGAATAAAGTAGACATGTCATTTGTGGCGCACAGTGTAAGCTGTACATTCCAAGCCCACAAGAAAACGGCGTAAATGCTTTTTTTCCACCAATTTCACTGCATTTCGATTTTTTTTTTTTTTTTTTTTTTTTTTTTTCCCGCTTCCCAGTACACGGCATGGAATATTCAATGCCATCACTATGAAGTGCAATTTTGTTGCACAAGCTGTCACACAGTTCTTTACATGGAAAAATAAAAGTTATGGATTTTTGAAGGTGGGGAGTGAAAAATGAAAAATATATGAAAGAATTATGGTATATAAGAACTTTTCATTTTTCTTTGATGCCCCCTTCCCTTTTAGAAACATGATTTATGTACCACGTGTTTGTTGCCCTCCTGTGGTCACATCGGTGTCTTTTTTCCCAGCAAATTATTAGATCATAAAATACTTTGTTTCCGTATCCTAGGGGTACAATAAAGCTGTGGACTGGTGGGCACTTGGGGTCCTGATTTATGAAATGGCCGCAGGTTATCCTCCATTCTTTGCTGACCAGCCTATACAGATCTATGAAAAGATCGTATCTGGGAAGGTGAGTGCCCGGTTATCTCATTATGAGTGCTTAAAGGAAACCTACCATTTGATTTGACGCGTTATGAAGCAAACATACCTTGAGAATGCTGTAGCTACATAGATGCCGAAACATATTGTTTAATCCATGAGTTGAGTGGTTGACAGTTGACAGTCAGGACCTTGGGAAAGCAGGATTCCATCTTAACACATTTCAGGAGCTCTCTGCACTGTCCAGACAGGACTAATCAACCTGGGTTGGATCACTCATACACAGCAGCTGGGGGATGGTGCAGTGATTGATTACTTCTGCCTGTCAGTGATGACCTCATTCTCCTGAGCAGTGTTTGAGGATTAGAGCTGAGCCAGGCACAGGAGCGACAGACTCATTATCCTGGATATTATAATTGTTTTTTCAGCAAAACCACTCAGCTCAGCGATTAAATAAGATATATTTCTGCATCAGTGTAGCTACAGCATTCTCAAGGTATGTTTGCTTTATAATGCATCAAATCGAATGGTAGGATTTCTTAATATTGTGATGTACTGACTGGCAGGTGACATCTGTATTTTAGGTAGCATTTCATGTTTTATTTGGGCTCTCACATCCTTTTGGTAGGACATAGGTCCTGGGATGGGACAGAATATTACTCTGATACTTTAAAGCGGCAAACAATTAAACTTTTTATGAAAAATGTTGAAATGGAGTATAATTTTTTTTTTTACTTTCTATGTTCTTTCTCAGGTGCGTTTCCCCTCTCACTTCAGTTCTGATTTGAAGGATCTTCTCAGAAACCTCCTGCAGGTTGATCTTACCAAGAGGTTCGGGAACTTAAAGAACGGCGTGACGGATATCAAGGGTCATAAATGGTTCAGCACCACGGATTGGATCGCTGTGTATCAGAAGAAGGTACTGACCCGCTCCATGACTGATGCATGTAATGGTCATGGTGTCAGGATAGAGAATGCTTCACCAGATTTGTATCTTGGGCCCAATGATGTCACATGAATCAGCCAATCGCTGCTCCTGATGCATGACTGCGTTCGGCTGTTATTGGCTGGCCGATTCATCTGACGGGTCATGTGTGTAAACAAAGACTGGGCTCATTCAGATGGCGTGTCCATTACGTGGCAAAAAACCCGGATGTGTGATATCCGTGTGCAATCCACATCCTTTTTTCTCATATCGTACGTTTATTTCCCATCCGCAAAAGATGGTTTTCTACGGTATTTTCTGCGCTGTCTAGTTGGTTGCCTGGCAACATTTTAGAAAAAAAAAGGACCACGCACACGTTATCTCCTTGTTGTCCGTCTTTAAATTTTTTTTCTTTTGTGCGCTGAATTTTTTTGAATTCTCAGTCTGAACATGAGTGGGGAAAAAACAGACATGTTTGTTCGGTGCCGGAGAGGCAGGGCTTCCAACATATCCTGGGGCGGAAAAACACGGTAAGCCCCCATACAGCTCTGTCCAAGGTACTTAGGATTGGAAATACCAACCCATTGTGTGGGTAGAAATCCTATCCCCAACCATCACACACATTAATGTAAAGGTCATTGATCTAAACTCTGAGAATTTCTCAACCAGTCACAAACTTGTCCTAAAATTGTAGTTCTTGAACTTCCTCATATAATCTGCTTCTCATCTGTGTCTCAGGTGGAGGCTCCCTTCATACCGAAGTGCAAGGGCCCGGGTGACACCAGTAATTTTGATGATTATGAAGAGGAGGAAATCAGAATCTCCATCACAGATAAGTGCGCCAAAGAATTCTCCGAGTTCTGAAGAAGGCGTCAAGAGGAGGAACCATTACCCAAGACCTCCTGAGATCAAGCGAGACCGATGGAGAGATCGCCGCTGACCGGCACACAAACTTCTCCTTCCCTTTCACACTTCCCACCTCTCTAGCTTTTATTAGTGGTGCAGAATCGACTTGGCGGCCATCTTATTTTATCCTGGATCTGGTGGTGCTGGTATCGATTTGGTCCTGGAGAATTCTCCCCTTCCCCCCCCCCCCCCCCCCCCCCCCCAGTCTCTGTCGTCCCCAACTTCCCTCACACGTTTTGCTTCTCTCCTTGACAGATCAGAGGGGCCAAGAAAGTTATTTAAATGTGACTGGTTCCTCTAGGGTGGAGTCAGAACCTTAGGGGGCGGGGCCTATATCCCTCAGGATGTGGCCTATGTTTATTTTTTTTCATTTTTTTTTTTTTTTTTTTTTTTTTAATTTTCATCCGAAGAGCTTGGCTACTGGTTTTTAATCCTTTAGTTTACATAGTTTATAAATATTGGACTGTTTTAATCTGAATTCTCCTCCCGCGCCAATCACTCGTCCTGTTGCCCGGCTTCCTTTTTGTCCTAGAATGACTTTTAAACTGAAGTGCCAGTTTTTACCCCTCTTCCCCCCCCCCCCCCCACCTACTCCCCATCGCCCGTACACCCCATCACCTGACACTACTGTTTAGTTCACGTACCCACGTTTTTGCCTCTGGGTTTAACCCCCTTCTCCCATCATTGAAGCCATAACCTTCATGTGGTAGGTCCAGTCATATATCTATTGACTAGTCGGTGCGGAAGGAAGGCTGCTGGCTATAGGAGAGGATCTTCTCATGTGCTTTGCTGGTCACAATTATTATTATTTTTTTTTTATATCAGGTGAAGCTGGTCCATCACGGGTGGGACCTGTAGGTCAGCAGTGAGGGCTTTCTCCAAACTTGCCAGGATCCTAGACTGAAGGCAGTAAGCCACCATCGTTGGCATCGGTTTTGGTAACCTTAAGACATTTTTTGGGTTACTACATGGCGTTGGCCTTTGGTAGGCAGTTTTAGCTCCTGGATATGGCGCTAGGGCGTCTTCCAGTCTACGCCAGGTCTTGGCTCGATCGCCTATTACTGTGGGCTCAGTCCTGTTACATACCTGACACGGGCTCCTGCACGTGTGACTAATGAGAGTCGTGGTGAAGGTCCTCTCAGCGGTGCCGTCTTAGATGTTCTCCACAATAACGTAGTGGGCGTAGTTACATGTTTGCCATGTGTAGGTCACCTTTTTAGGTCACGATATGTGTATTTATTTTTTAACTCTTCTATCTCTGGACCTCTTGTTCCATACAGAACACTATCTCCTTCATAGAAGTGAAGACTCGTTCCTTAGTTCTCTTCTTCCAAATAAAAGGGGCCGTGTAAGATTAGGAAACATGGCGGCTTTGTAGTGCCATCCACGTCAAATAGTCAAAACTGCAGTACCAGACACAGCCAATGGGTGGCTCTATAGTCATGTCTGTCTAATCTTATAGCACCCCTTTAAGTAGTGGTTTAGATGAGAGAAGGGTTCAGATATGGATTTGGGGACCCGACAGCGGCCTGTTTTGAGGATTTAAAGGCTCTCTCGTCTACTAGAGTATTCTGTAATACAATGCCAAATCTTGACGTGTTCCACGAATCGCCTCTGGCTTTCCTCTGGACAGTAGACTAGGCTTCTGGGATGACACCGGGCTAGTTGGCACCCAAGTCAGAAGTATAACTTATTTTTTTTTTTCTCATTAGTATTATCCAGCATGTCGGTGGTTAATACCAGGACGATAGGCCGCTCCTTGTCTCACCTGTTACACAACGGAAGATGGAAAGGGGTTTGGCATTTGAGCAGTCACTGATGGTGAGGGAAGTGGGATAATTTTGGGGGCAGATCTGTGAATTTCTATTGCGTTTTCACTTAAATAAATTCTATATATATATAAATATATATATATACACACACATTCACTTCTTACATGTGTTATACTGTAAACATTTGAGACAATTACCAATAAAGTTTTGTTTAAAAAAAAAAAATGCCTCCACTTATCTCGCAGTCCATAGTCTGGTCGTATTCTACGAATGTGATTATTATTTTTCTGTATTTTACTGCAGGGGTAGAAATTTTGCCTTAGTTGAGATTTTAGAAGAAATATTCAGAAAGACGGAAAACTTTATTTTGGGTGAGTTGAAAGGAGGAAGATGGGTATTTGCTGTAGGTGCTTAAAGAGGACCTTTCATACCATAAGTGCTTCAAAGATTGAGGCACTTAGAATTTTCTTTCTTACCCCCACAATTTCAGGGATATTAGTCCTCTCCACTGTCTGAGAGGAGGTGCTAGTGCAGAGTGACACTGAGTAGATTATCATAACACACGCCCCCTCCTCTGCTCCAGCTCCTCCTCTCTGGCAGTGGAGAGATTATAATGGTCAGATACTGGGACTGATATCTCGGCAATCGTGGGAGCTATAATGAAAATTCTAAGTAATCGAGAATCTGTGAAGCAGCCCCTCACCACATGTGTGAGTTGGTCCTATTTAGATTCTTTTTCCGGTGCGGGAGAAGTAGCCACCAGAGGGAGCTGTTATCGCTTATCATGTATATTGATGATGATGCTTGAGGATTGACTTGCTCCTTTCAGCATCCTCCTTTGACAAACTGCAGTTGTGAGCTGGTTTTAGGTGCAGTTTTGTTAATTTAACAGGTGAAAGACATGAACTGAGCAGGTGAATTAGATTTTGAAGGTGAAACCTGTTTGATAAATGTGTTTTACCTGTTCAGTTCAGGATTTTCACTTGTTAAATTAACAAAACTGCACCTAAAACCACCTCAAAACTGACCGCGTTGCGTTTTTTAACTGTAGGGTGTGACCGCACCCTCAAGCGACTCAAAACACTGCCACACCTGTCCACAGGTTGTCTGTGGTATTGCAGCTGAAACTCACTACCATCATTAAAATTCTGGCTGCAAAATCCCCTTGTGGCGCTATTGTTCTCCTCCATAGAATATTACTACTTTGTAATTGTAAGATTATTTTTATTAATCGGGTGGAGCAATGATCTAGGCCCTACACATATCCGGAGTGTAAGGTATTATTGTGATGTTTAACTTATATTTATCATATGCTGGAAGTCCTGGTGCTATAACCTGTAACGTTCACATGTTATATATAGCTAGTGCACAGGGGCGGTGCCCACACCGCCATCAGGCCACTCCCTTTTGGCTATTATTGGCGGTTTTCAAGTAATTTCAATTATTTCAGGACTTGTACACTAAAAATTTGGCAGACAAAGATCTAAATCTCCCGCTTAGGCTGGAGGCACACATGGCGTTTTGAACCTGTTTTTGGGCTGTTTTTAAGCAGTCCGTGAAAAAATGCATGCGTTTGTTGAAAACGCATCAGTTTTTGACGCGTTAACATTAAGATAATTGGTAAAACCGGTCAAAAACTGATGTGTTTTAAAAAAACACATGCATTTTTAAACAGACTGCTTTAAAGCGGGCCAAAAACGGGTTCAAAACGCCACGTGTGCCGCCAGCCTTGGGGTTTTTTAATTGGTAATGGGAACCTGTCAGCAGAAATTGACCCATTAAATCAGTTTGCTGTCAAGCCGCTGACCCCCACCCAGATCATGACCTGGCATGGTGGCATCATCCAGAAAAAAATCGGCTTTGAAGCGAAATGTATAATGGTTGTATAAAGTCAAGGAGGCGGAGAGTTCCCTGCCTCAGAAAGTCCCCTTCACTGTAATTGATGGTCCTGGATGCAGAAATATCACTAATCAGATCTCCTGAAGTCCGGCGTATGTTGTCAAGTGTGGAGACATTCTCCGTTGGAGAGATCTTGACCTCAGTACTAAACCCTCCGCCTCCATGACTTGATGCAAACCATTTTACACTTTGCTTCAAAAATGATTGTTTGGATAATGCCTGGGCCCGGAAATAACATGATGGGGAAGGGGTTAAGCTGCTTTACAACAAACTGGTATTGGTTTATCAGGCCAATTTTGGATTTTGACAGGTTCCCTTTAAGAGGTAGGAAAAGAATAACAGTACTACAGTTAAAGGGGTTGCCCACTTTTACCTCGTGTTTTTGTGTAATGTGTCTGTGAACAGGTTATTCCCTATATACATCTAGTAATAGTTCTGCTCTGCTTTCTTGATATATAAAGTGAAGTCTCCGGTCTTTTACCTCATCAGCCAGACATTCCTGCCATAAAATGGCCGCAGATGGAGGGTCATGCGATCTCTAAGTGTCCATGAGCAATCGCCCTGCCAGGACCTTAATCGTATAAGCAGGAATACTATCATAAGGTCCTGGCAGTGTGATTGCTCATGGACACTTAGAGATCGCATGACCCTCCATCGGCGGCCATTTTATGGTCAGGAATTTCTGGCTGATGAGGTAAAAGACAGGAGGCTTCACTTTGCATATCAGGAAACATGTAGTCCAGGGCCGGCTCCAGGGTTTATTGGGCCCCTGGGCGACAGAGCCTTAGTGGGCCCCTCCGTGGGCCGCCCTCCAGTGGCCACACTGCGCCCCCTCCCCCTGCGGACACACCCACCCCCCCCCCTCTCCCTGCAGACACACTGACCCCCTCCCCCCTCCGGGAAAGAAAAAAGAATTCACCTTTCCTGGTTCCCCCGGAGCAGCACCTGCAGCTCTCTTCGGCCTGGGCCTCCCGTACGCACCGGCTCTGAAGCCGGCACACGTGATCCGATGACGTCATGCACCGGCTTCAGAGCCGCCCCGTCGCATACCCTGCGGAGCGCTGCATTGTGGGAACCGGGACAGGTGAGTTTAAGATTCTGCCTCTATGATGCGCTCCCGACCAGCGCAGCATAGAGGCAGAAAAGTGATAGATCCGGATGGTGATCAATTGTACCAGTGTCTCATAGAGACACTGGTACAATTGATCCGGGGGCCCGAGTGGGCCCCTCCAGTACCCCAGGGCCCCGGCACTTGCCCGGGTGCTGGCGCCGGGCCTGCATGTAGTAGATGTTTATTAGTGAATTACCTAACACACACACTAAAGTGGCCAACCTTTTTCACCCTTTATATTAGAGCATGGGGGCTCCTGGGTTTCAGTCTCATCATGGACAACATTTTTCATATTTTCCTCATTCAGGTTCTCCAGTTTCCAATCCTACACCAATAACATAATTAATTCCTATGAAATTGGAACAGTGACTGCGGTAAGTGATGGCGGGCTGTGTAAAGTGCTTTATACTGCAGCAATGTATTCTTGTTTTTTTGCAGGTAAGTTTTCAGTGGTACAAATTTGGGGTATGTAACCTATATTGATAAACCTTGTGTTTAGGGTGTGATGGAAATTATCCTTTTCAATTTTGTGCCTTGTAGGGCTAATTCAGACAAACCTGGTTTGATCGGTGACTTTGGGATCATTCGTTTTCCTGGATTTCCTGATCTGAGAGTGAAGGACAGGAGTACAAGCATCGTAATGATATATGATGCAAGGAGTCCCTGCTTCCCCCACGCAACAGCAGCAGGGAAGTGTGATCATGTTCTCTATTTGGTGCTGTTCCACAGGGAAGCAGGGACTCCTAGTATCATACATCACTATGTTGCGAGGAGCCTGTCCTCCTCACATTTTCGTCAGGCCATGAAAATCAGCCATAATGAGCCCTTACCATGTGACTTATCTAACGTATCACACGACCAGATTTAACATCCCACAGGACTGGCTGATGTGCAGGATTTAGTTCAGCTGGTTTGGGTTTTGTCTGGTATGATTACTGCTTTACTAACTTTTTTTATTTGGATTTTGTAACTTTTCCAAAATCTAGCAGTGATATAGCCTCATCCTGTATCGATGTGTAGTCATGTATACAGTGAGTACGGAAAGTATTAAGACCCCTTTACATTTTTCACTTAGTTGCATTGCAGCCAATTTGCAAGCGCAAAATTGTAATTTTTTTTTTTGCTAATTAATGTGCACTCTTCTCCCATCTTGACAGCAAAAATATCTACATTTGTGTTTTTTTCTAATATTCATGTTTTCCATGTTTAATATATCACTTGGTCATAAGAATTTAGAGCTTTAGCTGTAAGACTCATATTTATCTCACATGCGGTCCATTTCCTTCTGATCCTTCTTGAGATGGTTCTACTCCTCCATTTAAGTCCAGTTGTGTTTGTTTACACTAATTCGACTTAGAAAAGGCACATACCTGTCTATAAAGGGCCTCACAACTCACAGTGCACGCCAGAACACGAGCGCATCATGAGGTCTAAGGAACTGGCCAAAGAGCTCAGAGACAGAATTGTAGCAAGGCACAGATTTGGCCAAGGTTACAGAAGAATTTCTGCAGCTCTCAAGGTTACTAAAAGCACAGTGGCCTCCATAATCCTTAAGCGGAAGAAGTCTGGGGCAACCACAACTCTTCCTTGACCTGGCCGTCCAGCCAAACTAGGCAATCGTGGGAGAAGAGCTTAGGTGCGAGTTGTAAAGAAGAACCGCAAGGTAACTGGCTGGGCTCCAGACATAGGAGGAAATTCGGCAAAGTCAACTATCACTGCAGCCTCCACCAGTCGGGGCTTTATGGCAGAGTCTTTTGACGGAAGCCTCTCCTCAGTGCGCAACATATGAAAGCTGCATACAGTGTGCAAAACACATGAAGGACTCCCAGACTATGAGAAATAAGATTCTCTGGTCTGATGAGACGAAGATTGAACTTTTTGGTGTTAATTATAAGCGGTGGAGAAAACCAGGCGCTGCCCATCACCTGTCACATACAATCCCAGCAGTGACACATGGTGGGGGCAGCATCAGGCTATGGGGCAGGGACAGGACCACTGGGTGTAATTAAAGATGAATGCAGCTAAGTACAGAGATATCCTGGAGGAAAACCTCTTCTAGAGTGCGCTGGACCTCAGATTTGGCCAAAGGTTCACCTTCCAAAAAGACAATGACTCTAAGCACACAAATAACATAACACAGCAGAGGCTTCAGAACATCTCTGTGACCATTCCTGACTGGTCCAGCCAGAGCCCGGACCTAAACCCAATTGAGCATCTCTGGAGAGACTTGAAAATGGCTTCCACCAACGTTCACCATCCAACCTGAGGGACCTGGAGAGGATCTGCGAGGAAGAGGCAGAGGATCCCCAAATCCAGGTGTGAAAAAAGCTGCTTCTACTCATCACCGGGGGCTGAATATTTATGAACTTTTCCCCAGGGGCCAAATACTTCTCCCCGGGGGATATTTCAGTTTTTGTTGTTTAAAGAAATTGGCAAAAATATCTACATTTGTTTGTTTTTTTTTCCATCATGATGTGGTGCAATAAAAACTAGTGAAAAACTTTCCGTACCCACTGTAGATGTATAGCGATGATGTCTTCCACCCCCCCTCCTCCTCTATAGATGTGTAGGGATGATGTCCTCCTCCTCTATAGATGTGTAGGGATGATCTTGTCCTCTCCTCATCCTCCTGTATAGATGTGTAAGGATGAGTCCTCTCCCTCCTCCTCTATAGATGTGTAGGATGATGTCCTCGCCTCCTCCTCATAGATGTGTAGGGATGATCTTGTCCTCTCCTCCTCCTCCTGCATAGATGTGTAGGGATGATCTTGTCCTCTCCTCCTCCTCCTGCATAGATGTGTAGGGATGATCTTGTCCTCCTGTCCTCCCCTCCTTCATAATGTGTGGGACTGATCTTGGTCCGCTCCTCTCCTCTCCTCCTCCGTGTATAGATGGTATGAGTGATTGTATACACTTTAGCGTAGATTCCCTGTAGCCGGGTCCTTTGGCTTTGCTCTCTATGTTGGGTCTGGATTGATGAGCGTGGTGCCCGCTGGTTTAAAAGACTAACATGATGCCAGCCTCTGCGGGTGTCTGTCTGGGCTTCTTGAATCACAGACAGTGCCCGGGCATGCTTGCGGGGGTGGTTACTCTGTGATTTTCGTGATTCTGTTTGTTTTTTCCATCACTTTGGCATTGTCCTGAATTAGTTCATTATGTTCTGGTTTACTGCATGTTTGCTGGTGCAGCTGCTGCTTCTGCCCACCACCAGGTGCCCACAATGTGGCTTATTAACACAGACGACAGGCGGCACTGGTGTTTTCACCATAGGACCTTATGGAGCAGATGGTTAGAAGGATTTAGATATTTAAGCTTCTCCAGGTGTTGATCTATACCTGGATATGTAATTACCAGTGTAAAAAGGAAGAAGCCAGAGGGTCCATGTTCGTGGTGTCCATCTTGCTTCATTGTGGGTTTTTGCATAAATATTTCTTCACAAACACATTGTTCAATATTAATAATCCACCACTCAGCACAACTATCTCTTTTTTGTCATAGTCTTTCCTCTGGGGCCACTATCACTTGTCCAGCACAGACTGAGACTTTAGGAGCCTGGGGCACACTCTTTCTACTGGTCTGTACTCGCACCCCCAGCTCAACCTAACGTTCATCAAATGTCAATGTGGAAGCAAATCCGATCTATCGCTGACTGAGGAGAAGAGGAACCACATTTTTATCCTGAACCAAAGGATTGGGTCAGATGGTACCCACTAAGCTTGTTCTGGATCTGCGTTATCATTTCTCAATTTGTTCAAAGGTATTGGAGATACTAAGAAATGGAGCACCTGGGTAGATGATCCGAGCACACATTCTAGTCTTGGCCAAACAAGCTCATATTGCAGTTATAGTGATGACACTAGGGCATGGGGTATGTACAGGCATCCCCAACTTACGACGACCTCAGACCCCTCTGCCCACTGTACCCCTCTGGTAAGGTCTCTGGATTTACTATAGCCCCAAAACGCATTGATCAGCTGTAAGGTGCCTGTAATAAAGCTTATTGATAATCCTTTCCCATGACAGCACAATGTCACAAGGACAGAATTTTTCTTAACATGGAGATACATATAAAATAGAACGTTTCCGACTTACAAATTCCTTAAGACCAACACAACTTACCCTCAACAACCTAAAGAACTATCTGTATGTAATGCAGGCCTGTATTGTGCTTTGTGGAAGAAGTCTGAACCTCTTGTGATCGCTTTACGATGTACTGAGATGAACAAGGTAGAACATAGATGACATAGACTGTAAGCTCTTGTGTCCCCTCTTATCCTCATACACTGTATCCATGTTCCCCCATCCTCATGGACTGTAGCTCTTGTGTCACACCTCACCTATAGACTGCGTAGCTCCTTGTGTCCCCCCCATCCTCATGCTGTAAGCTCTGTGTCAACCCTCCATCCTCATAGACTGTAAGCTCTTGGTCCTGTCCCCCCTCATTCCTCATAGACTGTAAGCTCTTGTGTCACCCCTTATCCTCATAGACGTAAGCTCTTGTGTCTCCCCCTCATCCTCATAGACTGTAAGCTCTTGTGTCACCCCCTATTCTATACGTAAGCTCTTTGTGTTCCCTCATCCTCATAGACTGTAAGCTCTGTTCCACCCTCCCTCTCATAGACTGAAGCTTTGTGTCACCCCTCATCCCATAGACTGAGCTCTTGTGTCCCCCTCATCCGATATGTAAGCTCTGGTGTCCCCCCACCGCATAGACTGTAAGCTCTTGTGTCCCCCCCCTCATCCCCATAACTGTAAGCTCTGTGTACCCCCCCTTATCTCATAGACTGTAGTAAGCTCTTGTCACCTGTTCACCCTTATCTCCTAGCCTGAAGCTCTGTGTCACCCCCTCCATCCTCATAGACTGTAAGCTCTTGTGTCACCCCCCTCATCCTGCATAGCGTAAGCTCTTGTGTCACTGCCTCATCCTCATAGACTGTAAGCTCTTGTGTAACCTCCTCCTCCTCATAGATGTGAGCCTCTGTGTCTCCCCCTCATCCTCTAGACTGAGCTCTTGGTGTCTCCCCCTCATCCTCTATACTGTAAGATCTTGTGTCCCCACATCTCATAGACTGTAAGCTCTTGTGTCCCCCTCTCATCCTCATAGACTAGTAAGCTCTGTGTCACCCCCTCATCCTCATAGACTGTAAGCTCTTGTGTCACCCCCTATCCTCATAGACTGTAAGCCTTGTGTCACCCACCTTATCCTCATAGACTGTAAGCTTTGTGTCACCCCCTCATCCCATAGACGTAAGCTTGTGTCCCCCCCCCTCATCCTCATAGACTGTATCGCTCTTGTGTCACCTCTCATCTCATAGACTGTAAGCTCTTGTGTCACCTCCTCATCCTCATAGACTGTAAGCTCTTGTGATCAGGGCCCTCCCTCCTATTGTTCCATATGACTGTTATTACTCTGTAATGTAGGATTATATTTGTATATGTCCCCTATGATTTGTAAAGGGCAACAGAATTTGGTGGCGCTATATAAATAAAGATTAATAAATCACCAGCGTTGGACCATATTCACACATCCGGGTTTTGTATCAGTGGAGGTTACACAGATATGAGGTGTAATGGAAAGATCTGCACCTGTTCTGTGTTTGGCATATGGCTGCAAATCACTGATGTGTGAATAAGGCCTCAGGCAGTGTTTTCTCGCTGTGGTTTTGTCGCCACAGAGGGAAATCCCAGCCCAGTGGCCTATTCACACTTCCGTTTTCGATAGATGTGTGTTGTTTGTGGTCACTGAGGCCTCAGGTTGTGGTTTTGTCATTCTTCAAGCTTTGACTAGACATGTTCAGAACCTGTAGGAGATTGTGCTGCCTGTGGAGAACGCATATAGCAGACATCCACATGACGGTAATGTGAATGAGGCCTTTGTGCTACTGATCACCACAACCAAGGTACATTCATGCTGAAGGTAATCTCCTTTAATCCCTTACACATATCCCTTTAAAACATCAAAGTTGGATCGATTCATCAATTTAGGGTTTGTCTAAGACCAAACATGCTGCTGCCCCCCTTACCCCTATTTAATGTTCTGATACACACATTTAAAACAAAATTTAAAAAAAATTGTGAATATTTGTCACTGGGCAAAATATTTTTTTCAACTGGATGGTCCAAAACTTTATTTAATAGAAAAAAAAAGTCCTTTTTCACAACATTGATCCATGAGATCTTCAAAATTTAGTGCAAAGCTCCACACTCATAGACACAAAAGACACGTATTGCACATCAATGCATACAGTTTTCTCCTGTATATCTCATCGCACTCCACCCATCGATGGAGCCAGTTTTACATTCTTCACATTGCCACACATTGGTGGAGCCACGGTCCTTCACATACATAATGCCACGAATACATCACACTTTCTAGACTAGGTAGCGCCACTTTCTCAGGAAGATGCTCAGCGTGGGTGGAGCCACAGACTTGTTCATGAAACAGTTCTGCAGGGGCGGGACTACCATTTTACATACTGAGGTAAAGGCAACATCAATTTATCACTCACTCTCCATAGTTAGAGCCACACAAACAGATGGGATGACTCACACCTTGCTTGCAGCGTTTTATCTGGGTGGCGCCATTGTCCTATACTTGTCGCACAATGTCATACGCACGCAGATACCTTACATGTCACATTCAGCAAATCCCCCAACATGGACAGAACTTTAGTGAAAAGTTTCCACCTCAACCACCGTCCAATCACCTTGAGGAGAAGCATCGCCTTCAGGAGAGAAACTGGTGACAGATGTGATACTAGCACGTGACTCGTCCATTGGGGACAATAGTTCGGCCCATTTTCCCAACTCTGCCCCCCGAACACCTCCCTTCATTCCCCCTTCCGAGGCGGCCAGTAACAACGTTCTTCCGATGATCTGCTCCACCAGCCCCAGTTCTGCCCCTCTCTGGCTGCGTTCTGGAGGTCCACGCTCTGACTCGTAGATTGTGTATAACCCATCTGATGGAGTGGCAATGGGGAAGGGTTCACCTAGAAAAAGGGGCAGGGAAAACTAAATATCATTGACAGTCATGATTTTGCCTCCCACATGTGTATGTGTGGTCAGTTTTTATGATGTTGCAATGGGTGTTTTTGCTCAGTACATTGTATTGCTTTCTGTTGACTTTGCTCTGGCTGTTGTCTATAGTTTTGTGTGCTTTTGGATACAATAATGCACTTCCCCTCTCGCCCTTTCATTGCCATAAGTAGTGATTAGTGACAGGTACAGAGTGATCCTTTGGCACTTATTTCGTTGCCCCTCTGTACACCTTGTTCTCTAGTGGAGTAAACTACAGCACCCTACAATTTGTGTAAGTGACATTTCCAGGGTGTTTCTGAGACTTGGAGACTAATTGTTCCCAGACTCAGCAGGTGAGGCTATTATACATGGGTTTTGATTAAAAATAAGTTTTTAGATAAGGAACTGGATTTTGTAATGAAAAATACATATTTTTCTCCCCCCAAAAAAAATTGCAAAAATACATATTTGCATGTAGATATCATAATTCATTCCATTCCAAAGGAAGGACAAGATAATCTTGTCTGACCTTGGATGCATGGTTGGCTCTTTGGAAGGGGATTACTGTCATGTCCCTGGACTTGTTTCTATTCATTGACATGTATATGTGTTATACTGCTTTGCCTTTTGACCCTCCTGTCTTCCTGTCCTCTAGCTGCAGTATTGTAACTCCACCCCTCTCCCTCATGTTGGCAGCCATCTTTCATGTCAGGAAAAGCATGCCTCTATGTTCCTGCTACCCTGGCAAATGATATCCTTTTCACAGCATTTCTTCAAGATTTCTGCACCAAATAAAGCTAGAATTTTCCTACATGCCTCTACAATGGAGTTGACACTATCTGATAACATGTGACTTGGTGTAAGTACTGGTTAAAGCAAAGATATAAGACTATCTATAAAACACCTGCTTACAGCCAGGTCATTGAGTCAGAATAATTACCTACATGCAATTTGGGCAGTCGATCGATAGGTCTATAGACATTGGATATTGGATAAGGTGTTGGGTTTCTTAAGACCTAAAGTAGACAACTATTCTTCCTGATCCCAATACCTCCCATAATCCACATAGGTATGTAATAGGTCTTTCAAAAATGTTATCTTACTAACATTTCTGCACCTAATAGTGACTAAATGAAAACTTGTAGGATTTTGGCTATTTTTCCATAAACTTTGGACATTTCTTAGTAACCCTTGGTCATAAATCACCATCAGGATACCCAATAAGGTATCTATTTCATCTTGTAGCAGCTCTCCTAAAATAGGGTACAGCCCTTTCTTTTAGAAATTGGGCAGGCTTATCTTAGGCTTAGTTAAAACCATCAGAAAGAAGATGGAGTAGAACGGTAGTTTTGGAAGGAATGCCTAAACTCTTCGCTAGGTGCCCAAAAGAAAGTTTGTTCCAACAAATCCCGCTCCATTTGCGTGCCAGATTTACCAGACTGAATCTAGAACTACTGAACTCACATACGGAGTTCAGTTCAGCAGTTGTAGGATCAGTCCGGTGAATCCAGCATGGGCATTGACCAAGTTTGTAAAAATAAACATGGGCAACCGGCCTAAGAGAAATACGTAGAGCACAAGTTGTGTAGCCCTTCCACTTTGTTTTGGCGTTACCCTGTGATTTGGGATTATTATACCATGTGCACACATCCAGCACTAATTGTCACACATGAATGAGTCAACTACAAATTATAGAACGCCAAACAAACTCTACGCAAAAACATACCCACACACTCACTATGACAAAGACTGTGGTGTACAGATGCCATGTATGTAAAAGTGCACAAGCTAACGTAGACATGTAAGCAAATCAGAGAAGCAGGTGAGCGTAGACCACACCTAAGCTAAAAAGATTTAGTGAATTGTAGTGGCTGCAAAGATGTCTACAATATAATGGAGAAGGTAAGAGAAAGACGCATGAGGATGATGGGATTGGGTAAGAAACGGGAGGAGACACTTGCCAATAGATATTAGGGTTTAAGTGGCATGGTGCTGCTAGGAAGAATGTGGGTCAATTTATAAGGTCAATTGTAGGATTTCAACATCATTATCAATATAATTAGGTAAGAGAGAGTTGCTTTTTACTCTTCTAGTTTATGAAAGAAGAGTAACAATTCCCAACTTGTAAAGGACCTTAATGATGAGTTAAAGTCTAAGGATAGAATTGTAGTGACCTCCTTAATGTAGAAGATATGGAAAAAAAAGAGACATAAGCTTGAGGAACATGGAGAGACATGCAAGGAGATAATGGCACAGATCTGAAAAAGTAGAAAACTGAGAACAGTGGACCTCATTTACAATGCGACACAGGGTGCTGCCAGGAGCATTTTCGAGACTAGGCATCAAATTGTTGACGTCCTCCTAGATTCCTTCACTAATTCAAAAGTCAAGGTCACAAAAAAGTGTCTTGCTTCTAAATTCTCCAGTATCGAATAGAACATTAATGGTTCCACAATGTATTATCATGGTTCTATTATCTGGCAGTGCTGGGGACAACAACAAACAAGAGGCAGCAGATATGAGGACCTTGGTCAACCAGACAATTGGAAATCCAAAGTTGATGTCCATAGTGGGTGATGGTTTATTGTCTGTACACTGTAATTTTTTTTAAGAATGAGACTACAGTACTAGGCATCCTGTCTCTTCCTCGACAGTCTGAAGAAAGACTGGTTAGCTATTTTAAGTATATGTCTACTCAAAAAATACTCAACTTGGCCGCCCCCTGCCTGATATGCAGATTGTGTGCATTTGTGAATGAGGTTCCTTTGGGTCCAAGAAAATGTCATACAAGGCATTCATTCCGACTCCTGGGTGACAAGCTATGACGGTTCTATGCACAAAGCAACACCAACAACATATACACATATCACATGATCTAGTAATGCACAGCACACAAACAACCCACAAATGACACACTTTGAAGAATGACCTTGACGATTTACACCAAATAAAGGACACACATATGACACATGCTTAAATAAAAACAGAGGTCACTGGTTGTACAAAATAAATCAATGTTTATTATAATATTTGTAAAAAAAAAAAAAAAAAACATCTAACGAAGAAGGCAGAACATACTGGGGGTCGGGGGTGGGGTTGTGAGCAGAAATATGTAGAGTAAATGCGGAAGGGGAGGGCGATAGATGAAGTGATGTGTGACTAATGATGTGTGTTGTTCAATGTTACATCACTGGATTGTAACACCTCTGCATCTCAACATGGTATGGTCCATAATCTCCTGCGCTACCTAGTGACGCTCCTATCCGCTCTAAATGACTCCCTGTTTTTCTGATAATTAGTGTAGCTTACCCTAAGCACTACACAGTCAGTCATCATTACCTCTTTGGGCTCCTCTTTCTTTTGCTCCCTCCTCGTAATCATGTTCTCTCGATTCGGTAGAAGCCATCATTTCCTTTTTCCGTACAATTGGATTATTTTCTGAAGACTCGATACCAGATGGAGAAGAACTTTGAGATTGCTCCTCAATATCTACAATCTGAAGTGGTGGTGGTACCCCCTTGTTATTTGAAGCTGGTGTTCCAGCTGGAGTTTCTGTCCCTTCTTCTTGCCCCATGTGTATACCTAAATCTGGGTCAGGGGTGAGTGTGGTTTGTGGGGATGTAGCAGCGTCATCTGAATGGGACTCCACACCAGAACTAGAGTCTTCATAAGTTCTCAGCTCTTCAGGGGTGCTTGTTTCGCTACTACTTTTTGCAGCCAGTTGGGGATCACTCAATGTACTGCAGACAGAGGCCCTTTCCACCAGTTCTTCTGCTTTCTGTTCGTCCTGAACTTCAGCTTCTTGATTTAGAGTTGCAGGTCTCAGTGGCCTCTCGTCTGGCTCTTCCTTAAAATCTAATAACTCGTCCATCTTTACTACAACCCATGGTTCCTTTTCTGTTTCCGGAGGATGATTTAAGAGATCTACCTTTTCTACATCACTTGTTTCACTAACCTCAACATTCTGGTCAGTCTGAAACACAGATAAAGTATTGGTGGCTGGATAATGTGTTCGCTCTACAAATGAAGCCTCTGTATATGAAATGTCGGTGGGTTCATCTTCTGTGTATTCTGTGGCAGATTTTGCTTCTTCAACAGGCATAAAATGTTCTTGAATATCAGTAACATTGTTTTGGTCTAGAACTTTTGTTGCATTGGATTGTTCTAGAACACTTGTGGTATTATTGTCTAATATTGTCTCTAGCGTCAGAGATTCTTCATTTGTTAAAGGGTTTTCTGGGGTTGGCGGCTTATTATTTTCTATTTCCTCCGCAATATCTTGATTTTTGGAGATATTCGTTTCTTCTTCAGTGGTCTCCATACTCACATAAAATTCTGTATCTACCAATAGATCTGTCATTGGCTTCAACTCTTCTGTGCTATGTTGATTCCCTGAAGTTATGTATTCTAGGTTTTCAGATTGGTTTACTAAATACTGTAATGAATAATTAGTGTTTTCTGGTGTTGGAGTTGGAATATCATCATCTTCAGTTTCTTCTGGATGGTTCAAAATGTCATGTTTTATTGGTTCTTCTTCTAATGGATCCAATGGTGCTAGGAGAAGATCAGATGGCTTGTCCACGTAGAATTCAGCTGAGGTTTCAGCTAAGCCATAGTTTTCTGAATTCAAATCTGTACATGATTTTTCAATATTGTCATGGTAATATGGTAATGTTGGTGCAATAGTGGAGATGTCTACAGGCTCTGTAGAAAACACATCCAGATATTTTGCAGTGGCAGACATAGCGGTGTCCAATGATTTTTCTGGACATGTGGTAAGATCCTTGGGGTAGTCCATTAATTCAGTAATTGAGGATTTTGTAGCCTCTTCATCATATTCTGCACATTTGACCTCTTCTAATGAGGGTTTTATTGGTATTTCTGGGTAGTCAGCTGGTTCCACAGAAGTAGTTTTCAACTCATCTATGGATGTTAATGGCTCCTCTGGGAACAGTACAGATTCCTGAACAGACCAGTCGAGTTTTATTGGATTACTTATATCTTCAACCTCTGCTTCTGCTTCGTCTAGCTGTTTTTCTGCTGCAATTACGTGTTTTGGTGGTCCATGGTCAGTCTGTTCAATATTATTTAATGGTTCTTCACAAATCTCGGGCCCAGCTATGAGTTCCTCATCAATCCCCTCTGGATCCATGTTTCCTGCTTTGTTTTCTTGCTCCACATGCTCCGTTGATTTCACAGTTGAAGCATCAAGGTTTTCTGCATCATATATCACTGGTTCTGTGACTATATTTAATTGCCCTGTAAGATGTCCTTCTTGCCCCATTAGTAGAATTTCTCCCACTTCTTTTTCTGAATAAATATTGCCATCTTCCTCTGTGAGTTCATGGGACACAGGATATTGACCAAGATCTGGCAATTGTTCTGGGGACTGTGATGTTTCTAATCGTCTTGTTTCTTCAAGTGAAGTTATCTCATTATTGGTTTCAGCTAATGGGTCCAATGAAGAAAGTATATTCTCCTCCAAATGATTCAAAGGTTCTAATGAGGACTTTAACAATAACAGTGATGCATGTTCTTCACCTAAATCTGTATTTAATTCGGCTGAATACTGTGGCGACAACATTGGTTCTTCTTGTGAGGACTTAATGTCTTCTTTATGTAAGTGGTCTACTAATAACATTTGGTCACCATATTCGTCTATTACTTGTGGAGACATGACTGTTTCAGCTAAAGGCTCCACTGGCAACAAATGTTCTTCTTCCGAAAGTTTGACTTCTTCAGTTGAGGTCCGGAGAGGTTCTACTGAAGACATTGCTACTTCAAAAGAAGACTGTAAATCGTCCCCTGTTAACTCTGTCTCTTCTTTTGAAACTTTGATTTCTTCAAAAGAAGCCTGTAGTGTTTCCACAGACAACACTGGTTCGTCTTCTGAAAGACTGACCTCATCAGCTGAAGGCTCTAATAGATCTTTCAAGGGAATATTTCCTTCCTCCACATGTGTAGCTACTTCATCTGAAGATTGTAGTATTTCATTCATTTCCATTTTTGAATCTACTGCATTTATTATAGTTCCTCCAAAAGGATCTTCTGGAATGTTGGTTTCTTCCTCTGAAAATGTCACCGTTTCTCTTGAAAATGTTGCTGCTTCTGTTGGCTTGGCTTGATCAATGTCACAAACGTTTTCGTCCATATCTAGATGATCTTGGGATGATGGTTCTTTCGGTAATTGTGGTTTTTCATCCCTAAAAAGTTCCATTTCTTCTTCCGAAGGTGTTAATTCTTCAGTTGAGGATGTAAGTAATTCTAAAGGGTTCTGAGGATCTATAGGAGATATTTCAAGCTGATCTAAAGCCTTTGATGAATTTCCATATTCTTCCAACAACTGTGCATTTTTCTGTTGGACAGGTTCTATCTCGTCCTCCGTCAGAACAGCTTCTTCTTCTAATGGGGTAACTTGTTCTAAAGAAGATGTTACTACATCCTCCAAAGGTTCTTCACGATCTGCTGTAAAGGTTTCTTCATCCAAAAGTTTCATTGGCATGCTCTCTGTTTGATGTAAATAGGTTTCTCTATCCATATAAGCTATGGGTTCATCTTCTAAGAATCTATTTTCATCCATTAAGAGTTCCACTGTCTCCTTTGATGGTTCGTTGGAGAATTCGACTTCATCTTCTAATGTTTTCACTGGAATAAGAACGCCTTCACTTGTGGTATTAACTAGATTATCAGGAGATGTTGTGCTTTCCTTCAGTTCTTTTGCAGTTTCCACTTTTACTTCCAAAGGTTCTTCAGGCCCTGCAAAAGGTGTAGATCGTTCAAGAGGAGACCTCAATTCTTCCTGTAACTTTTTACTAGGAACAGTTGGCTCCTCTTTAAAAAGTTGACTTTGTTGCTCCTTATCTAAAGGTTCGGCTGATATATCTGAAGATTCTGACATTGGTTCTTCTTGTAGATGTGAAATTTGTTTTGTGGGAGACTTTTCATCTTGGGTCATAGAAGTTATCCGCTCTTTCTGCGTATCATGTGGATGTGTTTTGGCTGAAATTTCCTCTGTTGGTAATATGGATTCAGATGTCTTTAAAGACCGCTCAGACTCTTTTAGCAGTTCTTCACTAGGGTTTATGTCATCTGTAATATTTTCTAGTTCACTATTTAAGGACACGTCTGCTACTTCCATTTCTTCTGGAGACTTCTCAGATTCTGATATTTGTTCCGTTTTGTTAATTTCTCCATCTCCAGAATTAAGGACCTGTGGAGACTCTTCAGAGAGTATTTGAGGAACATCATTGACTACAGATGTAACTTCATTTACTTCTGGTGTAGCTTCAGCAGATATTTCTTTTACGGATTTCTTAACCACCGAAGAGGATTTTATTGACTTGATAGCGGTAGGTGCTTTGTTAACCTGTTTAGATGACACAGGTGGTGTTTTAGTTGTGTTTGATAATTGCTTACCTACTTTAACCTGGTTAGTTGTAGACATGGTGTTCCCTGGTGGTTTCACAGGTGTAGCATTACGTGGCTTTGTTGGAACAGATGCTGTACTTACTGGTTTAACAGGTGACGTAGGTGTTTTTGTAACTTTGGCTGAAACCGCGGTAGGCCTTTGAGCCTTAACTAGTGGAGATGCTGTTCTAACAGGTTTGATGGTTGTTGAAGTTGCGGCACCTGGTCTAGTTGATGTCACCGGGCTTTTAGTCACTTTTGTTGATAATGGTGTGGTATTAGCAGGCTTTTGTTGAGGAGGCACAATCTGTTTTGGCTTATGAGATACAGAGTTTGCTTTCAAGGTTTTAGTGGGGCTCGCTGCAGTGGCAAGTGGCTTGGTTGGCACAGACGCATTACTTTCTGGTCGAAGGCACAATGTCTTATCTTTTGGCACTGATACATTTTCTGGAAGTTTGCCCACTTCCCTTTTCACAGTTCCATTGGCTTTTGAGGGTGTAGTGTTTCCTCCTTCCTGTCCGGGCTTAGGTTTATTCATCTGGGCTCCTGCGGTAGTTTTCTTGGCAGCTTCATTTTTTGTGACTAATAGAGATGCCGTCTGTTGAGCTCCTTTCTCTCCGTTCTGGGGGCGAGTTGTTTGCTTGGCTGGAGGCTTGATTGGAGATGCCGGATCTGTCAAGACATGAGTTACGTTTTTACATGACTTGCAAAAAAGAAAGTTTACAGCAATGCACATTTCTCAAAAAAATTTTTGCTGATAATTAGAAATGACCCTTTAAATTGATATATCAATTTTTTGTGATCACCTATTAGCTCTAGAGTGAACATTGCTTCTGGTTAATGTGGTCTGTTTGCAACTCCGTTCCATTTAAGTGAATAAGAGCTGCAGTACCAAGCACAGCCAGTGTACAATGTATGGCGCTGTGCTTGGTAAGGAAAGAAGAGGCAACAACACTCATCCAAACACTGTGGTCTCTTCAAACAACAGATTTATGGGAATGTCAAACCCCCTGCTGATGTGATTTGATATAAAAGACATATCCTAAGAAAAGGTGATCAATAATTTTTCTCAGCATAATATTGTTATGGTTAGAAACACAGTGCAGATCAGTTCAATGATTTCCATTAGTGTTTGTAAGCCAAACAAAATAAATTTGGCTTCAAAATAGTGACCAAAATCTGCACAATGTCTATAGGATCTACAAATATCGAAAGATATGACACTGGAAACTGTAGAAATTGTGCAAAACTGCCGCATTGCGGAAATTTTTCTGAATATCTAAATCATGTGTACACAATTTTAGAAGTGGAAACGTGATTTTGCAGGTAAGAACTTGAGTGTTACATCATTCTACCTGTATATTTTCATGGCTGTCAGGCAACATGCACACGACCGTACTATGAGAACTGTTAATCTGTGGAATAGCCTGCCTCAGGCGCTGGTCACAGCAGGGACAGCAGAGAGCTTCAAGAAGGGTCTAGATGTCTTTTCACATCTAAATAACATTGACGGTTATGTTATGTAGAATTGTTACCCTTCCAATCCCTTCCCTTCCTCGGTTGAACATGATGGACATTTTTCAACCGTATAAACTATGTAACTATATATGCCTTTTGCAAGCCTGTTTTTTGCGTTTTCTGGATGCATATATCACCCATATGTAACCCATATGCCACTGTGAACTGGCCGTATCCAGAAAAAAAATATGGTGGGCTAGTACTAACGTGATCTGGTCTCAGCAAAAACAGGCCATATACGATGGACAACACCATATGTAGGCGTTTTTGTTTCGGGCTTCTGTAAACTTCTATGGAGAGACCGTACCACAAAAACATCAAACAATAGGACATGTTCTATTTTGTGGTCACGGTGCGCCCAGTTCACAGTGCGCTGAGAAATACGGTGACCAGATATATAGCCATATTTTCTATTAAAGTCAAAGGAGTAATTTTTTTAGTCGCAATTTCCTGACCACAGGTCCATTGTATCTGGTTGATATTGAACAGGTAGCCTTAGGCCCCATGGACAGGTGGGATGTACTGTCATAGGAGAAGAAACCATGGCTTCTAGAGTTTACCCCACTTACCTCTAGGTGTAACTGTCTTGGATTTGATAGGTGAAGCAGTTGCAGTCCTGCAACACAGAAAAGGTATATATAATACAATATATTTACTTGTATATGTTCATAAAATATATAATACAAATATCTGCTATGGTAAAATTTATGATTGGGGTAGAAATTACTGCAGAACAATCTGGGAAAAGGCACCATTTCTGGTCGACGAGTTTGTAAATGCTGCATAATGTAACTGCAGAAAGTCGGGAGTGTTTTCTCTATGTGTCCCCGACCTTTGGAGAAATCCAGTCTTTCAACCATCTGCTACCAAAAATTATCAACATTTAGGGGGAAATTAATACTTTCTTTTTCCCAAGTTCTATTAGAAGACTGTTTTATGTGAGAAGAAAAGCAGACAGCTCCATTCTCTATAGTGGCTAAACCAGGTTACAACATATCAAATATTCACTTAAAGGGGTTTTCCACCAAGCAAGTTAGGCCCTATCCACAGGATAGGGCTAATTTGCTGATCAGTAAGGGTCTCAATGGTGAGACCCCCACAGATCACAAGAACAAGGGGTCCCAGGTACCTCTGTCAGAGCCCTTGTCGCTCCCCGAGAATAATGGAGCAGACGGCCGTGCATGACCGTTCTGCTCCATTCATCTCTATGGAGCTGACGGAGATTATAGAGATGAATGGAGCAGAACGGTCATGCGCGGCCGTCTGCGCCATTATTCTCAGGGAGCGGCGAGGGGTCCAACGGAGATACTTGGGACCCCATCAGACCCCTTGTTCTCTTGATCTGTGGTGGACCCCCACCGATCAGCAAGTTAGGCCCTGTCTTGTGGATAGGGCCTAACTTGCTCAGTGGGAAAATCCCTTTAATAGGGAGCTGACTTCATCTGTGTTTCTGATCTGCTGATTGTTGGATCCTCACTAATCTGATACTAAAGGTATCAATATCTTTATCAAGTGTTTGTTTAGTTAGGAAAACTCATTTAAAACACTATAGAAATAATTTCTTCTAGTAGCCTCAGAGGTTGGGACCTAGCTAAGCCAGGAGGTTTCCAAAGTGGAAAACTCATTTAAAGACCCCTAAATGATGTAATTGCCTTACTCCACCTCCCTTACATATGCTTCTATCCAACACTTCAGTTCACAGAGGATCTTACCTGATGACGCTGCTCTTTGCAGCGTTTGCTTCCTTTACGGCTGAGGTTGTTTTAGTCACCATAGGCTTAGACATTGGGCCTGGAAAACACAATATAAAGTGTCACATCAAGGTCCAGATAAAACAGAGTTGATGCTCTCATCTTTATAACCTGATCTGAACAGTATGAAAACATTTCAGAGAGTATGGTAGAAATGGGTCATAGGGCATTTTTGTAACTTTTGACAATGGGAATAGAGGACCTTGGTTCCTTGAATCCTGTTTAATGGTAGTGGTTTTGTTTGCAAAATTAACCATTAAAGGCATTGTCCAGAATTAGAAAAACATGAATCACTGGTGATAAATGTGGTGGATCTTTGGAGTTTTGGATTTGATCTTACCAACACTGAAGATTGTGTTAGATAATGGGGCACATTTACTTACCCAGTCCCTGCGCAATCCCCGATCCGGAATGTCCGACAAGGATGAAGTCTGCCGCGATTCACAAAGTTCGTGCGCCCTATATCCTGCACGTGTCGCTTTCCCACTCAGGTCCGCCGGAGTTCACCATCTTCTTCCCGGTGCATGTAAGTGCTTGGCTTACGACAAAATTTTGTGTCACATGAAAGATGGCGCGATTGCGGCAAAATCCGATCGCAGGTCACACAATGCCCTTCTAAATCCCTGTCCCAGCGGCGCCATCCCCGATAAGTTGGAAAACCCTGACGGAAATGCGGCCGCGGGACCCTAAGTAAATGTCTCTGGACATATTGCTGGATTAGCGGCTGACGAGCCATTCTGGCAAATAGACGCCCCTAGCTACTAGCCATGGCTATGACTGGCCAGGAGGACATCCCCTGGCCACACTCTGGCCAATTATAGCCATGTTTAGTTGCTAGAGGCATCAATTTGCAGGATTGGCTGTTGGGCCGTCAATCCTTCAATATGTCCAGGTCATGCAGCTGAACTCAAACCCGACCATCGGGTCCACTCACCACTCCACACTAACACATAAGTGACGATATTTGAGATCCGAGAGGACAGCCTAGATGACGACACAGATATTGATGAAGAAGGGTTTCATAGTACGGATCACGTCCACGGGATGGACACAATTATGGAGTCTTTATTAAATGAATTGGGTAAATAACTAGAGATAAATCCATACAGCGGGCAGCTCACAATACAGGCTGCTGACCTAGTGTGACAGTCATCCGTCCGAAATGTAGAAGAAATCAATGGGGTGTAATAGGATGCTACACAACTAATGAGACACTTGCGCTGCGTTAATAAGATGCCCTTAAGCTCTAATAAGATGTTACAGAGAGAATGCATTATTCACAAGCCGACTGGCTGGAGCGCAGTGTGGAAAGAGGGGGGGGGAGCAGATATTTCTCATAGCCGGGTTACAGTCTGAACGCTTTTAGGGTTAACATGCAAACCAGGAGTAGGGAAGTGTAATAGGATATTCTCTATATTTTATGGCTGTGGCTTCTTGGAAAATGTTAACGTGATGTTAACGCGTTGTACACCTTGGCCGCGTTCTAGTATGTGTTTAGGGTAATGAATTTGGCCATCATTTTATGCGGATTCTACATCGACACCAAATTGCTGTAGTAGTACATAATATTAAATGTGAAACCTCCATTCGTGAATGGGGTCACGCTTTTTTCAAAGGTCAAACCTCCACCGATTCCGTAGATACTATTATTTAAAATATAGAAAATTAGGATCTGAGGATTCCTGCAGTTAGAAATTTCAGGCATAATAACATTTTATGACTGTGAAAATATATAACGTTCGGGAGCGTTGTCACTGTAATAGGCAATCATTTAGGAGCCGGCACAGTCTAATCTGATGATAGAAAATTCTCATTGGATGTCATAATAGTATGGTAAAGCATCAAGACAAAGAGAGCTGATTAACCATATAATGGAAGGGTAATGGGTACTAATTAAATATCTCACACTGCGCTCCTAGGAGAAGTAGCTGTATTTCTATTACAAAACTCTGGAGCAGAGTCCGGTATATGTGATAGCACTATATTAATTCACTAATTAAATATGCTGCACTTAAATTCTACCAATTATGTTCTGTTCAAGTTCGAGTTGCACAGAGCTCTGGTGTGGTGGGAGTGACTCTTTAAGGGGGTTGTCAGAAGGGTAAAAAACATGGCTGCTGTTTTCCAAAAAATAGCACCACACATGACCATGGTTTGTGCTGGTATTGCAGCTCAGTTTAATAGAAATGAATGGAGCTTAGTAGCAATACCATGCACTATCCAAGGTTAGGTACGGCACTGTTTTTGGAATAAGGAAGCTATGTTTTTTTTACCCAGTCTACTCAGTAATAGTATGACATGATATGGGTTGTTCAAGATTAGGAAACCATAGATGCTTCCGGGAAACATTGCTACACTTGTTCATATAGGTGTCTGAAATCTTATCTCAGTTGTGTGGAAGTGATTGAAACTGATATCCTCCTCCATGGGGCTCTGGTGCACACATACTTGGTCACTCTACTGGGAAAATGTCAACCTAGGTGTGTCGTTACAGAACATACATTAATTGGGTTGTTGTGACAATATGTAATTAGTGTTATTAATATGCCACACAAATTATAGCTATGTATGGAGGACATGGAGTTGCACGGAGCTCTATGACAAAGACCCGATGGAACCATTCTGGGCCATGCTCTGCAGATAACCAAAGACCAACCATGTGAATAGTCTGGAGTAATCGGGCAATGACTAACCCCCCATCTCATATACTTTGCCCTATAGGGGCAATAACCAATTTATACTTTGTCCATGAGACTCTGATTACAAGGTTTCCCACCACTGGAATCCACATGATACAAGAGAAGTGCTCTCCATCTCTGACAGTTCTATAGATATAAATGTGGTTGCTCAAATGTAGGACCATAGCTCTATTCATATAGGAGTTCTACAGGAGCCACATCCCCCAGGAATCAATGGCATACGTCTACACATCGATTTTATCAATGGCCCCTATGACATGACCAGCGGCGGTCATATTGCTATGGGAATTTGAGCACTGACTGCCTTTTGGCATTTGAAGTCAACCTAAGGACCCATGTGTGATGACACCATTCATCATCATTACTACAGGTGTCACAAGACAACATGTGACTATTGATCCCATAATGGGCAAAATGGCCATGAGGTCCCAGGCTACTCCCCTTATATAAGCATATGCAGATACCTACAGAGACAGCTGTCAATAAAATATCTGCTCCCAATATCCCCTATTCCTGACGTCCACTGTTTCTGGCAGGATGGTTTTCTTCAATTATCCAGGATGATCTGCCAGAATATGTTTCTGTTTGAAGCTATCCACTTCCTGAATTTGCATTATAGTAATTGTATTAAATGCTACAAATTAAGATGTAGCTGCAGTTTTTCTGCGATATACTATAAAGTTTTTTCCATAGGAGCCTAAGGATCCTGAGATATTAGGACCTGTTTGGCACAACCACATAGGGGCTTACCAGTCCCTGGCGCGTTCCCCGGAATGTCCAACTGGAATGCACTGTGCTGCGATTCACTTTGATCGTGCGCCCGATATCCTGCATGTGTCGCTTCCTCGCTCAGATCCGACAGAGTTCACCTTCTTCCCGGTGCATGTAAGTGCATTGTCTTGCGACACAATTTTTAAGTTAAATCCTGTACTCAGTCCGAATCTGTCGGATCATACAACAGCCCGCCCCACGATTTCTTCGCATCAAAGCCCGGCAATTGCAACAAATCTGATTGCGTCTGACACAATCCCCTTCTAAATAGCTGTCTGAGTGGCGCAATTCCCGAAAATTTCCAAAATCTGGCGAAAGTGGGTTCCGCGGACCCTTAGTAAATAAGCCCCATAGTGTCCACAACCCATAATGTTGATTTAACTGTCCTTGTGCCAATGGGGTGGTAAGAGGTGAGTTCTTTGTTTGCCCTGAAGAAAGAAGGCTTTGTCAAGGAAGTTTCAGTGGAAATGGGACTCTGCCAAAACCAAGGGCAGGAGCTTATACCCAAGATCTTTGGGTCACTTTCAGTCGACTGACAACTGTCTAATGTCCTTCTTTCTAAGTCTAGGAGGGGGATAACTTGTGTATGGTCCATCTTACAGCCCGGTAACTAGATACTGCTGGCAAGGCTCGTCCGCAAAGGTTGTAGTTCTTAGGCTCAAAGTGACTCCTTGCTCTGTGTCCTGGGTAGAAACACTGAGACTCCATTCACAAGTTCAATTCTTATTGCGTTTAGAAACCTAACGCAAACGCCCAATGGTGGGGCTCAGCCCGATCACATTTGCGTTTCCATTCAAACGCATGCTATCAGTAACTAGCACCTGGTGTTTTGCACGTAAACAATGCAGAATACTGGGTGCTGGTTACCGATTGCATATGTTTCACTGGAAATACATACGTGATGGGGCTGGGCCCCCGGCCCTGGACATTTGCATTGTGTTTCTAAACGCTGAACACATAAATGAAGCCTGAATGTTGTGAAGTAAACAATATTTTCCACCAAACCAATGACTGAACCCAGTATCTGTCACCCATTGTTCATCTTTTTCGGGGCCAAAGAGTATTTAAGAAGTGTCTGCGCTGGGATTGTGTCGCACACGACCCTTTTGTGGTCCCTGCACTGGATTCCATGTATAACAAATTGGAGGGCGTGCTGTTGGACGGTCCGACTGATTCAGATTGAACGCGGGATTTAACTTTCAAATTGTGTCACAAGCCCAATCACTTGCTAAGCTAAAAAGAATCAATACCAAAAGGAAGATATAACCACTACACAAGTAACATGTCCCTATACTGAAAACGAAACACAATACCAACAATAGTAATAACAATGAACTCTGTCGGACCTGAGCATGGAAGTGACACATGCAGGATACCGGGCGCACGATTTTAGTGAATTGCTGCACGGTGCATTAAAGTCCGACAATGCACTTTCGGTGAACTCTAGTGAAACTGTAAGTAAATGTACCCCACTGCCTTGCCACAAGGTGTTTACGGTCTCAAAAACAGACTTAGGCTATATTCACACTGCCGTTGCCCGTACCGTACCGTACCGTAGCGGGCAACGGCAGTGTACGGGGAGAGGAGGTGAGGCAGCTCACCCCCGCCCCTCTCCATAGCAACCTATGGCGCACAGCGCCGTATTACGGGAAAAGATAGGACAGGTCCTATCTTTTTCCCGGGTACGGAACGGTACGGTGCCGCATGTGTGCGGCACCGTACTGCTCCCGTAGGGTGCCGTGCGCCCATAGAAGTGTATGGGGGACGTATAGCCTAAGGCTATATTCACACGAACGTATGGGGGACGTATATAGAGCCGACATATATACGCCGTATATATACGTTCCCCATATACACCAATGGGCTCATGGCGCCTATGGGAGCGGTACGTACCGTTCCATAGTCGGGAGAAAGATAGGACATATCATATACGGCGCCGCCTATGGAGAGGGGCGGGGGTTGTGCGGCGCTCATCACCTTCTCCTCTCCCCGGCGCCCATGCACTACAGTACCGCAGGCATATGTTGTGTGAATGCAGCCTAAATCTGTAAATTTGTTATTAAATATCTCATCCCAATATGTCACCTGATGTCACAAAAGCCAACAATATGGGCTACCCATGAGTGACTGTGTTGGTGATATCATGGGGTATGACAGCAGTCACATTAGACATCCTGTGGACAGAGCCATTTACCCATTTAGACCATACCCATTATAGGGGCAATTTATTTGAAGTGTCTGTGAGCAGACATGTTCTACTTACCAATGGCAACCAATCAGAGCTCAGATTTCATTTTTTGTAGCTGTTTTTAAAATAAAAGCTGAGCTCTGATTGGTTGGGCAATTAGAACAGTTCTGCTCTCAGACACTTTTGAGAAATATCCCCCATTATGTGTGTATCAGAGGAACCCACTGATATTAATCAGCTCAAACATCTAGGGGTATATTGGTGAGGGGTCCCTCGCCCATGATTCTGAGGAAGATGAGGATAAGCAGGATATAAGCTACCACCATAGGTTTCTTCCCTCTCTCATTAAGCACACATATACTGCTTAACCCGGCCGAGTATGCATGTGCATGGAAGAATCAGCTGGGATAGCTGAACCTTATATACACCGTGGCTAGTTTTAGAGGCCGAAAGATGGAACAGTGTGATGTAGTCAATTATACTGTGATGAATGTTCTCATTTGCATAATTAGACAGACCTCCCATTGTCAACAAAGCAACATTTACCCATGTGCTGCTGTTCTGTTATATTGTAGCAATAAATCTATGTGAGCCCCATTAGTACAGAGACCCCCCTATTGCTGCATCACAACTATCCTCTAAAAGGCAATGCGACTAATTACAAAAACGCTGCTGCTTTATTTTACCAACAGCGCCACCCCTCTCCGTGGGTGCTGTCTGGTACTGCAGCTCAGATGTAATGTTTAACCAAAATCCGTGACCCAAAAACACTTGCAACTTTGAGAATTTTGATCCGCAACTAGTAAAACCGATTAAATATCCAGTATATGATTATTTTAATGCCACAAGTTTATTGTTTTGTAACAGTTTGTACTTACCTACACCCCTGGTGGCTCCTGGGCGGGGGCTCTCTGTGGCTAATTTGGGAGATGGACTTGGGCTTCCGGTTTTTGTGTTTCTGGACAAAGACGGTCTAGAAGTTAGAGGCCTATTTGGGGTTCCCCCCTTGGATTTCCCGCTGGTGGAGGAGTCCATTGTGATGAAGCCTGCAGGGAGGGGAAGATACGGTTATTATGTGCTTGTATCTGGGTGTAGGCTGATTATTCCTCTTCATCTGTATTCATGGTGACCCGGGGAAGACTATTAGGGTTAACTCGCAGACATCAGCTCCACTGTACTAGTCCTAGAGGTATTAATTATGCAGAGAAGCCAGATGCTGCCTGATCCTCCTATCCATATACTCACCAATGTGCCGAGCGATCCCTACTCCTACATCCCCACACTGATCTATGTGTATGACAGGTCCCTACATACAAAGACAAGGACGTCTGCTGCATGCTGATAGAAATCACTGCCTGAGCTCACACAAATCCCATATTCACAAGTGTCAGGACTGGAGCAAGACCCTCGTTTCAATGCAAGTAGTTTGCATTTGAATGGGTGCGCCCTTCCCCCCCCCCCCCCGACCTAGCACAAAACCCTGGGACATGGGACGCAGAGGCAAATCCATGGCTTCCTTTCACATCGTATTCTATATATATCAATAAATATATTCATTTATCTAGAACGGCAAGGGTTAAATGCAGAACGACATAACGCAATAACAAGCCGTAGATGAAGATGGCCATCTGTGTACAGCACTGCGGAATATGTTGGTGATATATACATGGCTAAATGTAACGTTACATACATAGTCCTACAATAAGGCATTGAGATAGACAAGGACTGTATAACATATATATACGTGCACTTACCTCTCTCTCTCTGCTGTTCGGGTGTGTGTGGCTGAGTGTGCCTCCGAGTCACTCCCTCTGTCCCTCCTCACAAGTGTCACAGGGGGAAGAAGAAGAGGAGATAGATGGGAACAGGGTACCAGGGATGACGAAAGAGTCCAATGAGAGGAGAGCAGAGCTTTTGGACATGCTCCCCCCACTCTCCCTTGGGGGGGGGGGGGGGGGGGATGTGAATATTCATACCCTCCCAGGGGGAGATTAACGCTCTCTATTATCCGTCAAAAGAGACGGCTGAGGAGATCAATAAAGCTTCCTCTACTACACGACAATACCCTGTGCGCTCACTCAAAGGACCAGCAGCAGCTGGAGCAGCTTCGGCGACACAGTGCGGAGCTCGGATAGAGGGGGCACTGTGTCCACCAACACAGTCCACACTGTATGCCCCCCACATCCAGTCTACCCACCCTCATGCCAGGCCGTCTGCTATCATCTATCTGTCTAGATTACCGAATGTAATAATTACACACCCAGGCTTGATTTCTTGTGATACGGCACAAAGGGGGGCTTCCTTCTACTGCAAGGGGGGGATGGGGAGGAAGTGTCTGTCCCCATACAAGATCCCTGCTATGTATACAATCTAGTCAGTGACTGGGATTTATATACCCAGGCCCAGAATTACATTGTATTGTCTCCACCTTTCATTATAGAGAGAATTTGTCATCCAGCCCCCAACATAATACATAGCAGGGGTAGACCATGAGTCAGCCCACAATCATAGGATTAGTGATGAATAGTGAATTGTTGGAGAGATTCTTTTGATATGTGAGTCCTTGGCGGTGTCCCCTGATATGGAGAATCCTGTGTCCTCATATTCAGTAATGGATTATAATATAGGTAGTTTGGGTGCTAGTCTGGGGCCTAAGCCTTCTAGGGGGCCCATGGCCACCCAAACCACCAAGCAAATTTTATACTGTAAAGGACTTCTATGAAATCCTCATACATATGTTCATGTTCTCAATACACATGTACACAAGAGCCAATTCAGGATGTTTGAAGGTCCTCGAAAGGTCCTAAAACCGCAGATTGAAAACGGGCAGAATGGACACATCTTCCATTGCCCAAAAATCTTGATTCTAGTATCATATGTAGAAAGTGAATTCCAGACTTGTAGGGGCTATAACATACATACAGTCCAGGGCCCATGGCAGTCATAATCCAACCCTGCTTATATTACTATTCTGGATAGCAAATATGGGACCCAAAGAGACAATCAACTATTGATTGTCCAAGTATGGAAAGGCAATATATTTGACCCACCAAGCGAGCAGTTCTTAACTCAAGGTGGGCGTCATAGCTACCATGGAGCTGTCCATGGATGACTATGTCTAATAGAAGTGATAATGAAACAAGAAAGTGGGAAATTAAAAGCTAAAACCTAAAGCAACAGGTTGTACGCCTCCAGGGATTCAGGACCATATGGTCAAAACCATCTTCTATGACCTCCTCTCAGATTACATTTCACAGCAGAGATCATTTTCTTGTATCCTGTCTCTTAGTTTGGCATCTTCCTACCAATTCTTGAGTATGCCCATGCCAGGTATTGTGGAGTTACAGGTATATTGCAGAATGGTTTGATATTAAGGCTGTGAGTTGTCTCTTAGCAGTTATGTAGGAGAACCACCCAACTAATCCACAGAGTCAACTGGTCCCACTCCAAGCCAGTCATCGAGAGGTGTCCACATGTTGTCGCACTAACCTATTGTGAGGATAAGTATTCTATGAATCAAGCTTGGAAATGGATGTTATTATTTTATATATGTAATATAGTACAATAAACATGCTCAGATGGTGTGTAGTCGTAGCAGTGTTATTGTAGGTTTAGGGTTTTCTTAAGATGTTGCATTTCTTGTTGTTTTTGAAGGTGTTAAACAAATCTTCCATCACAATCCATCATGATACTCATAGATATGGGTACTGTGACTGTGGTAATCTTAAATTTGCTACCCATGGCCTTCTTGCTTATAAAAATGATATACAAATTATGTAATTGGGCCTGAAGGGCTCTGGTAACACCCCCATAGCCCGTCTGAGCTCATTAGCATGAACTTCAAAGTTGATTATAGAAAGGAGGAGGCCATATAACAAATATAAGAAGATTACCAGTCTAGGTGCCTGGATCTATGAGTAAGTGTCCCTGGTTTATCATCATGGATTGGGATGGTAGATTTCATTTAGGCATGGAGACGTCAATTTCCAGAGAATGGAGGAAGCTTGGAAGATATCTTGGAGATGGATGTGGGAAGAGCAGATATGAAGAGAATAGTGGAGGGGGATTGTAAAAATCTGAAATTACAG
The DNA here is from genome assembly GCA_019512145.1 of Engystomops pustulosus. Taxonomy (NCBI): domain Eukaryota; kingdom Metazoa; phylum Chordata; class Amphibia; order Anura; family Leptodactylidae; genus Engystomops; species Engystomops pustulosus. The sequence goes on from CM033644.1 coordinate 16,548,392, forward strand.
TAAGGCTACATTCACACAATGTATGCCCGTCGTACCGTAGTACGGCAGGCATACATCGACGCTGCGGAGAGGAGCAGGGGATGAGCGCAGTTCACCCCCGCCCCTCTCCATAGGGAGATACAGCACACGGCGCCCTATTACATAGAAAGATAGGACATGTCCTATCTTTTCCCGGGCTACGGAGCGGTACGGTGCTGCACCGTACCACTCCCGTACAGGGCCGTGAGCCCATTGAAGCGTACGGGGGACGTATATACGCCGTATATACTTCAGGGATTTATGGACTGAGCAGATTGTAGGTAGTCTGAATTTACATGGAAAAAATAGAAGTAGGGTGGAATTGCTGGTAAGCAGATTTTATTGTACTTGTATTTTTGATGTTTTAACGTTGAATAAAAAGTTAATTTCGGAAATGGCAAAAAGTGGGTTGACTTTAAAAGAATTGGTGGAATCGGGAAGCGAATTTGTGAGTATCACAGAAGTAAGAGATTTTCAATAATTCTTGTAGAGTAGTTGGATTTGATTGGATAAAGATTCTAAGGATGGAGGGAGAAATGGATATTAATATTAGTCTGAGAGTACCTGTAAATAGAAAAACGTCCATGTATGTCCCAGTTGGGAGGGATAGCTGTCATTAGTATACAGGTAGTCCCCTACTTAAGGACACCCGACTTACAGACGACCCCTAGTTACAGACGGACCCCTCTTCCCACTGTGACCTACGGTGAAGTCTCTGGATGTTACCATAGTCCCAAACTGCAATGATCAGCTGTACGGTGTCTGTAATGAAGTTTTGTTGATCATCCTTGGTCCCATGACAGCAAAAAATGTTTTTTTGTCTGGAGCTGCAATTTATTAAATATACAGTTCCAACTTACATACAAATTCAACTTAAGTACACATCCAAGGAACCTATGTTGTATGTAACCCGGTGAATGCCTGTATATTATATATATAAAAAAGATTTCTTTAGCGGCACTGGCACTGCTATGGAATAGAGGCTGGGTGCACGCTGCAACCGGAAGGCCACGTCCTGCCAAATGTAAAAAGACAAAAAGCAGGAGTGCCGGTTGCTTTTTTTGTCTTATATATATATTTCACTTTTAATCCATCTTTGGTGGATGACCCTAATGAAAGCCCTCCAGGCTGATATTTAATAACTAGTTATGGTTAATAAGTTTTCTTGACTACATCTATAAAAACATCCCCAGGCGTTCTCTTCCCAGCACGGGACATATATTCTGGCTTAGTAGACCCCCTCCCCTCTTTGCGCAGTGAATGAACAGAGCCGGGGCCGGTGGGGGCTGCAGTTTCGCTATGTAGGAGAGGGCAGTCAAGCGTTTAGTGACAATAGTCCTGAATGAAAACTCTGCAGTCTCTGAAACTAATAAAGGCTGTCCGTTATATACATGATGATGAGGTTACGCTGTTTGTCTTAAATCATTTTGGGTTGAGGAGTGATTTTGACTCCTTTCTTATTCCCAGAAATAAGAATCTTCTCTGCAGCAGTTCTTGGTATCCATTGTTTTCATGGATTTTAATGGGCACCCTGCTGTGATTTGTTATGATGGCAGTGACGCCGCTCTCTATGGCAGGGGAGGTCACAGTGCACTTAGGGAATTTATATATTCCCATAATGCTCATAAGACTGAAAATGTCAATCGTTACCCCTGTATTGTTGGGCAGGTTCCCAGCACAGTAGCTGATTGCTGGAGATCCTAGTGCCTAAGGTTCCTCTGATTCCTCTGCCACATAGAAAAAAATCACATAAATTGGTGACATTACACCTACCGTGTCATGCGGGGACCCAATTAGAAGGCTCCTTTGCCATAACCCTTCGCTGAGGGGTTTGCATTCAGGGGACCTCCACATACATTATGCACCAATAAGATAAGTTTATTGTGTTACTTATACACCCACCAAAAATAGTGAAATATGAGGTAGTACATTCCTAGGTGCTTTATAATAATATACTTTATGCAGTTTGCACCATTTTTGCCATTGCTTAAAGTTTTCATATGAAACTACAGACAATGGTTCACATTTACCAAGAACAGTGCAGTGTGTACTATGTGCAGTTACCTGTGTAGTGTGCAGGGGGCGCCGGATTCTGGATATGTGTTTTCCTTCTTTATGAATCTGGTGCCCCCTGCACAGCCCCGACAGAGTGCACCAACTTTTTTTTCTTGGGTGCACCTTCAACATGGGCCGTGCAACACACTTCTGTCAGACTTTGCATGTTAAACCTGGCGCACGGCACCGTAACGCCCCCTTTACGTTGATCATTGTGTGGTGCTGACGCTTCTTAAATACGCATGCAAGCAGTTTGCACATGAAAGAACATGCAAAGTCCAACAGAAAACTGGCGCACGTCCCTTAGTAAATGTGCCCCAATGTTCCATACAACTAATATATAGTAGTAAGAGATGCTGTTCTGTGCTGTCAATGAGGCTTTGTCAAATGCTTTGCATACATGGACTATGATACCAAGCTCTGTTTTGCATCGCTCCGGCCTGTGCACACACATGTATTGTAGCAGCCATCACAAAGAGGAAGTAAAGGGCTTTTGTGAGATTTCAGAAAGATAGTAAGTAAATGAAGTTGGAGGATATGACACACTGAATGGGGTGACATCATGCACATCTCAATGCAGGGGTGCGGTTGCATCCGGGCCCAAGAGACTTAGGGGGCCCATAAGGTCTCACTTTCCCATATGAAAAGACTATTACTATAAACTATACATTACAGTCGGGGGCCTGGCACAGAATTTGCACTGGGGCCCATCAGCTTCTAGTTACGCCACTGCTTAGGGTATGCGCCACATAGCATCAGTAACATGAAGTGGAATAACACTTTCTCTTGGTTATGTGATATGTAACCAGCTTGTTAGCTAAAATTCTAAAATCTGATGTGGGAGTTCTATCAAGCATTTCTTAATGGGAGAGGGAATGGGGCAGCATGGTGCCTTATTGGTTAGCATTACAGCCTTGCAGCGCTGGGGACCTGGGTTCAAGTCCCAGGGTCAACATCAAAGAGTTTGTATGATCTCTCCATGTTTCCATGGATTTCCACCAGGTCCTCCGCTTCCCTACCACACTCCAAAACATACTGGTAGGTTGATTAGTGTCACAGGTGCCCTCTGTGTGAGGGTTCCCCCGCGACCCACGTGCCTCCCTGCGGCCCCCAGCTCCCCTCCCCACCTCGCCTGTGCACCTTCCTGCTCGGCAGCTGGCTGCGCACGCCGGCACTTGAGTATTTAAAGGGCCAATTGACCACTAATTGGTGCTGGCCATTTCCACGAAATTGATATAAGCCAGCCTCTCCCAGCATTCCCCGCCAGATTTTCGTGCCTTAGAGAAAACTTTTTCTGATGTCTTGCGCTGTTATTATGATTTCCCGTTCCGTTCCGAACTACGCTCCTCCACTGCCTGCCTTGACCTCTTGCTTCGTCTTTGACCTTGAACCTCTGCCACCTGCATTGACTACTGCCTGTCCCCGCCCACGAGATTGCCTGCCGACTTTGTACCTTGACCTTGGCTGCCACCGCGGACAAGTTGCGCCTATGGAACGAGCTGGTGGTACCACACCACAGCAAGACCAACCTGCTTTGCGGCGGGCTCTGGTGAAGACTGGGTGTCACTTAGATTCTGGTCCCAGTTGTCACCATCCGCAGTGGCCCAGGGGGTTCACTGACCCTAGCCCTGATAATTAGATTGTTAGCCCCATTGGGGTCAGGGACTCATTAGGCAAGCTCTGTAATCTGTGTGCGCTATATAAAGGAATTATTATTATTATAATCAGAACTTGATTTCTTAAATGTAATTATGATAGGTTATTAATATCTATGTCCTGGAAACACCCCTTTAAGCCTTAACATTTCTGAGATGAGTGGGACAAATATGCTTATTCACGTATGGAGAGAGTGTACATAAAAATGAATATTGCTCAAACATATTGTGCATCATCTTTAAAAAATAATCTTAACCTTTTGTGATATCTCATCAAACATTGATATAGTATATGATGTATATCTTCTACAAAGTTTCTAAAGACACCTATGGTGGTAAACCACCAAAATGATAATGGCCCATTAGTATCTATATCAACTTTATAGATATTCATCTCAATTATGCAAGTTGTTGTGGGAAATATGAGAGCAAGAAGCCAATATTAATTGATCTGTGAGGACAGTTTCTGTGAGATGATGATCTGACTGGAGATAAGACGGCTTTTCAACATTATATTCTCTCCCTATTGAGAACACATGCATGCTTGCTGGAGCCAAGTGTATTGTCAAAATGGAAGGAGTAGCCAAAAGTAGATCTGGGTAATGGGGAGTCAATAAACCGTAGACCTTGGTAGTGGTTTGTACAGGTAATAGCAGAACTGGGTCTACCTAATAATATATCTGGGTATGGTGGGTCAAGGTAACAGTAGATCTGGGTTATGGAGGGTGTAATTAACAGTAGATCTGGGTAATGGTTGATCAAGGTAACAGTAGATCTGGATAATGGAGGGTGTAGATATTGGTAAATCTGGATAATAATGAGTCTGTCTAACTGTAGATCTGGTTAGTAGACGGTCTAGGTAACAGTAGATCTGGATAATAATTGATCTAGGCAATGGTGGTTCTAAATCAGGGGTGTAACTACAGTGGTAGCAGCCATAGCAGCTTCTATAGGGCCCGCATTGTCTGGGGGCCCCATCATTCCTCCTAACACAGTAAATAGTGGAGGATGTGCATTATATAGATATTGTTTTGCATAATATGTATATAATGGGATTTGTGATGTATACATTCTGTTTCTGTGATGTGTATATGCTGTATGTGTATAAGGTGTATGGTGTGTGTATATACTGTATATACGCTGTACATTTGTATATGGCACTGTATTTATGTGAGCTCAGGAGTGTATAAATGTTTGATTGTCATTTGCATGTTTCAGTTTACAAATATGTATCTTTTTTAAGTGTGAAGGAGGGCCCCATTCAGACTGGTGGCGCAAGCAGAATGACATTGGCAAGTGGTTGACGTCATAGTTTGTGTGCTGTCAGCGCGCGGTGACTGGAAGACAGAGCCAGAGGACGGGAAGCAAGAAGAGGACCTGAGGAGGGTGCCGGAAAGGCGAGCATAGAGTTAATTTTTTTTAGAGGCTGGACATACTCGGGGCAGGGGCTACTGGCTATATATACTGTACAGGGGTCGGGGGCTGCTGGCTATATGCTGAGGGCAGGGGCTAGCTGGCTATAAAATGGGGGCATGGGCTGTTGGCTATATACTAGGGCGCATTTGCTGCTGGCAATATACTGGGGACAGGGGCTGCTGGTTATATACTGGGGCATGTGCTGCTGGCTATATACTAGGGGGAAATGGCTAGCTGGCTATATACTGGGCACAGGGACTAGCTGGCTATATCCTGGGGGGTATGGGTTGACTGGCTATATACTAGGGGGCAAGGGGCTGGCTATATACTGGGGGGGAGGGTACTAGCTACCTATATACTGGAAGGCTGTGACCAATGCATTTCCCACCCTCGGCTTATACTCGAGTCAATAGATTTTCACAGTTTTTTTATGTTAAAATTAGTAATTGGTTTTGGGGTGCTTAAGTTGCATATTTAAAGGGCAGAAGAACATGTCTTCTCTATAGTTGAGGATGTGAAACAAAAAGCGTTATTGTACTTGTTAACTTTTCAGAACTATTTCAGGCTTTCACAAAAATCTAGAAAATATATAAAATCTAATCTAGTTTCTTCTGCCCTCACATCCTACAGTGTATCACCTTCCTCAGTATCAATCACCTCACGATCAGCGCTATAATAAGGGAAGATGTCGCCATTACTCATGTATGTACTGAGCCTCTCATCTGCTGGTAGTTATGGTAGTTTGTGTAAAGAAAGGGAGGGAAGAAGCCATTATTGTTGTCTCCTTCAGAACACAGAACACAGAGGCCCAGCCCTGAACATATTCATCACAGACACTTAGAAGCCTAAAATCTGAAAATAACTCACCGGGTGTGTATCCGAGGATTCTGTCATAGTTACTTAAAGGGGATTTCCACCTAAGATTGAAGCCCTTACATTTTCCCTCAAGTGTTTATAGAATATGTGTAGCCATTACAGGTTCTTATGAGGTATTCAGAGTCTGAGACATAACTTGCAGTTCCTGAGCTCCAATCTATGATTCATGACAGGATACCCTATAAATGATACCCTATATATGATGCCCTATATATGATACCCTATATATGATGCTCTATATATGAGGGGCTATCTGCAATCATATTTATTTGTTCTATGGAAGAGTATGTTTAAGCCAGTTACATCTGCCATGTTTTGGACCTCAATAGGTATACACGACCGTGCTTGGTCTGTGAATATGGACCATATACTGTCTGTATTTCACAGTGCCGTAGAGTAGACTCCTTGCACAGTGGCGTAACTACCGCCGTAGCAGCCGTAGCGGTTGCTACGGGGCCCGTGAGGTTCAGGGGCCCGGGGATGCACTCTCCCTGCAGTGCTTTGCCACTCGCTTGGAGTAAGTGGTCCGGGGCTGCTGTGCCGGGTGCCTGCCGGATCGTGCCCCCGGGCCCCTCCCTCTCTGTGCATCTCCTGGCCCACCCACCTCTTTCCGGGATCGCCTGCCTGCTCATCTCCCTGACCCGCCCCCCCAGCCACCTCTCTGACCCGCCCCCCCAGCCACCTCTCTGACCCGCCCCCCCATCCACCTCTATGACCCGCCCCCCCCAGCCACCTCTCTGACGCGCACAATCGACACTCTGTGTATATGTGTATATATTGTATATATGTGTGTATATTATGTGTATATGTGTATATATTGTATATATACTGTGTATATATTGTATATATACTGTGTATATGTGTATATATTATGTGTATATGTGTATATATTGTATATTTACTGTGTATATGTGTATATATTGTATACATACTGTGTATATGTGTATATATTGTATATATACTGTGTATATATTGTATACATACTGTGTATATGTGTATATATTGTATATATACTGTGTATATGTAAATCCTATGTATATGTGTATATATGCATCTACTGTGTATATACTGTATATATAATGTGTATATGTATATACTGTGTATAAATGCATTGAAGCAAATACTGTATTTTTACATGCATATATTTATATAAGCATATATATGTGCACATTTAAATATATGTGCATATATCCCCCATGGCTATGACAGTCACTGTGCCCCCCATGGCTATGACAGTCACAGTGCCCACATGACTATAACAAGTGACAATGATTGATCCTATGCCTGACTACTGAGCCAAAGGAATGGACCCCCACACTGTAATTGTAGCCTCTAAACTGAAGATAAAACCGGGCATAAGCCTAAAGAACCAAAACCTCTGTCACCAGACTGACACCCCCTTAGCCCCCTCATGTCTCAGGCAGCACAGGGACAAGTAGAATAGTGAGACCACTACAGACAGCTCCTGAAATCTTGAACTCCTGGGGGGATAGAGCAGTGATATATGACAGGTGCAGCCGCTGCTCAGGTGTAATTTCTGTTTTATCAATGGATGATGCAACATTCATATGTGATGGCAGCAGAAAACACAGACTTGTATTATGAATGCACCTGCACAGAAGAGCCATAAAAATGCTAAATAATGGGGGATCCCCAAAGGTAACATGATGCCCATAACAATAAACCTCAGTAAATTGGGCATACAGGATTCTACAACCATTTTAACAAAAAGAGCAGAGAGCAGATAATTATGATGATTGCAACCTTGTAACAGATGCCCCCGTAACGCGATGCAGCTCGCTGGCAGAGCACATGTGCTTTTATATGCTTCTTTATATTTTTATGTACTTTTAAAAGTGAGTGGACGCTGTCATTAGGTTAAAATATGTGATCCTGGTGACAGGTTTGCTTTTAGCACAGAAAATGTGGGCTATAATGCTTTTCATCTATAGACAATTGCAGCAATCATAGAAATAGAGTAATATAATAGAGACTGTGACTGACGCTGCTGACCCCCAGACCAAACTTCGACACCACAGACCCCAGACTGGACTATGGCTCACATCACCAATCCCTCTAGACCAGACTATTGCTGATGATGCTGACCCACCCAGATTAGACATCACCAACTCCAGACCAGACTATGACTGAAGCCACTGTCCCTCCGGACCAGACTATAATTGACACTGTCGACCCTCCCCCAGACCAGACTTTGACTGACACTGCTCCCCCCCCCACACACACACACACACCAGACTATGGCTACCACCAGTGGCGTAACTACCGCCGTAGCAGCCGTAGCGGTTGCTACGGGGCCCGTGAGGTTCAGGGGCCCGGGGATGCACGCTCCCTGCAGTGCTTTGCCACTCGCTTGGAGTAAGTGGTCCGGGGCTGCTATGCCGGGTGCCTGCCGGATCGTGCCCCCGGGCCCCTCCCTCTCTGTGCATCTAAACAACTCTCCTGGCCCACCCACCTCTTTCCGGGATCGCCTGCCTGCTCATCTCCCTGACCCGCCCCCCCAGCCACCTCTCTGACCCGCCCCCCCAGCCACCTCTCTGACCCGCCCCCCCCAGCCACCTCTCTGACGCGCACAATCGACACACTGCGCATACCTCTATATATTGTATATATACTGTGTATATGTAAATCCTATGTATATGTGTATATATGCATCTACTGTGTATATACTGTATATATAATGTGTATATGTATATACTGTGTATAAATGCATTGAAGCAAATACTGTATTTTTACATGCATATATTTATATAAGCATATATATGTGCACATTTAAATATATGTGCATATATATATATATATATATATATATATATATATGATGTGTGTTTTTGTATGTGGTAAGTATGTATGCTGTATATACTGAATGTGTGTGTATTTGCTGTATGTGTGTATATTCTGTATGTATATGCAGCATGGGTGTATATGGTATTTTTAACCCCTACGGGACGCAGCCTCTTTTGGCCTTAAGGACGCGGTCCCATTTTTCAAATCTGACCTGTGTCACTATAAGTGGTTATAGCTTTGGAACGCTATAAGATATCCAGGGGATTTTGAGATTGTTTTCTCGTGACACATTGTACTTCAAATTAGTTTAAAAATTTGGATGAAATCTTTTGCGTTTAGTTATGAAAAAAACCAAAATTTGGCAAAAATTTGGAAAAATTCTTTATTTTCAACATTCTAAATTCTCTACTTTTGATGCAGATAGTCATAGCACCCAAATAAATTCATAACTTACATTTCCCAAATGTCTGCTTTATGTTGGCATGGTTTTTTAAGATTCCACATATTTTACTAGAATGTTATGAGGCTCAGAATTTAGGTATCATTTTTCACATTTTTTGTAAAATCACCAAAACCCGTACTTAGATGGACCTGCTCAACTTCTAATTGACACCGAGAGGCCTAAATAATAGCGAGACTCATAAATTACCCCATTGTGGAAACTACACCACTCAATGTATGAACAACCACTTTTAAGAAGTTTGTTAACCCTTTAGGTGTTTTATAGGGGTTAAAACAAAATGGAGGTGCAGTCTGCAAATTGTAATATTTTTTCACAATACACTCATTTTGGGTGGAAAATTAAACATTTACAATGGATTAAATTAAAAAAGGCTCCACAAAGTTTGTTACCCAATCTCTCCCGAGTACACGGATACCCCATATGTGGTGGTAACCTGCTGTATGGGCGCACGGCCGGGCATAGAAGGGAAGGAGGCGCCATGCAGATCAGATTTGCTATGTCACATTGTACAGGCTAAAATTTTTTTCTTTTTTTAATGTGGACCTATAGGGGCTTATTTCTTTTGCCACATGAGATGCACTTTTCTGGTACGTAATTTCGGGGAATCTATAGGCTAATTGGTGAGATTTTATTAACTCTTTGTTGGTATATATATATATATATGATGTGTGTTTTTGTATGTGGTAAGTATGTATGCTGTATATACTGAATGTGTGTGTATTTGCTGTATGTGTGTATATTCTGTATGTATATGCAGCATGGGTGTATATGGTATTTTTAACCTTGCATGTATGTGTATATATGGTCAGTGTATACTGTATGTGTGTGTGTATGTTTGTTTGTATATATATATATATATATATATATATATATGTGTGTGTGTGTTGTATATGTATTATATGTATATAATGTGTATACTGTATGAGTTTGTATACACTCTGTATTAGTGTATAAATGTATATGAGTGCATAAATGTGTGTGTATAGGTCTATGCTTGTATGTATATGGGTGCGGTGTATACGAGTGTAGAACTTTGTGTGTGTATATATCAGTGTATAAATGTGTGTAATTGTATAAACATGTCTGTATAGGGGTATCTTCCCAAGAACATATGGGGGACGTATATCTGGCCGCAAATTTGCTGCCGGATATACTTCCCCCCATAGGCTTCTATACGCCGGGGCTTGGTACGGTGAGCACAATGAGTACTCACTGTTTCGAGCAAAAGAGATAGAGCGTGCTCCATCTATGGCCGTAAGAACGGCCATGCGGCTCTATTCTCTATGGAGAGGGGAGGGGTGAGCTGCGCTCACCTCTCCTCTCCAGCGCGCCCGACGTGTGCCTGCCATATATATATATTTTAAGGGGAAGGGGGCCCCATGCAGAAATCTGCTATGGGGCCCAGTCTCTCCTAGTTACGCCCCTGTCCTTGCATCATATTTCACTATGAGCGGAACAGAAGTGTTGAACTGTAATCATGATCACAGTGGGGAAGCAGGGACCCCTTGTATTATCACAGTGATAATGAAGGACTCCTTGTATTATACACCACTATGATGTAAGGAGTCTCATCCCTATCCTTAAAACTGAGCATGGGACTAGCACTACTGACGTAAATATAGTGAGGATCAAAGCATTCAGAAAACAACCAATTATAAATACACAAAGAAAAAAAGGAAGTATGCTATGAGACCCAAAAGTTAAAAGTAAACAAATTTTATTTGTACCATAGTACACCACAACACAGAAATATTAAAACCATGTAAAAGTGTGGACTACACACAAATGTAAACCAACAGGGAGACCTGGCATATGATAAAGCCGGTCAACCTGACCAACACCAGTTCCCCCAATGAGCAAAGCCTCTCCTGACCAGGTAAGTAGCATACTTCCATTTTTTCTTTGTGTATTTGTCATTGTGCTCAGTCCATGGAATCTGTCGTGCATACGGACCTTTTTTTCATAGACCCAACATGGTCTTTGGAAAAGGTTCTGGTGTTATTTTGCTCAACAGCACCACAGTTACAGCCCATGGACTAAAGGGACACTTTTTCTACAGGAAAAAGGAAATTTTTTAACCCATTTGTTCCGACCACTTTTAGTTCTCATGGGTGTTAAAAAAACACAAAACAATGGTGCATATTTACTTACCCGGTCCAGTCGCGATCCCGCGGTGCGTTCTCCGACAGGAATTCAGGTCTCCCGGATTCTCTAAGGTCCGTGTGCCCGATGTCCACCAGGTGTCGCTGCTGCGCCGAGGTCCGCCGGAGTTCACCTTCTTCTTCCCGCTGCATGTAAGTGCTGATCTTGCGACACAAATTCTTTTTAAAATTTCACAGTTTTTCCGAATCTGTCGGGTTGTCCGACGGCCCGCCCCCCGATTTCTTGCAGCGTGAAAGCCGATGCCGATTTGCCAAAATCCGATCGCGTGTTCCAAAATCCTGGGGCAATTCAGGGCAAATCGGAAAAAAAAGTCGGGAAACACAACGAAAATGCGCGATTCGGACCCTTAGTAAATGAGCCCCAATGTGTAAATAATCCCTTACAATAATATGCGCATTACTTTAGCAAATAGAGTGAATAAATATTTTAAAAAATTTTAATTCCTGTGAATATGCTGTGTTTTATACATGAAAAATTTCCCAAAAAGGGAGAAGCTATTTAGTCACGTTCCCTCCAGTGTTTTATGTCATTCACATACAAATACTGGATACATGGACCCTGCTCTATACTATGTCAGGGATCGGCCCGTTTCTGATTCTAGTAGTTCACAAGATACATATTGTGAAAAAGTCTAATGTATATGGAGGTGCATGTACAAGGAGGCGGCACATATAAAGATGCGTTAAAGGGCAGTAGCGAATATCGTAGACAGTAATAAAACGTAAAATCAGACACAATATACCAATAAAACCTGCACGTCGTATAATAAATCACATCTCTCCAGAAGAACCACCGCCCACTCACATCTACGCTGACATGATGTCAGCCCCCCTCCCCCACCGCTCTCATAGGAAAACAACATCCATATATATCCTTCAACCCTATCATCATCATCCCCCTCGTATATTGCAATACCTTCCAGGTACACAGAGCTCAGGTACGCCGAGCACAATGAGCACGTCTTCCCAGCTCCACCTCTGGCTCCCGCTCAGAACTGGGTCACACAACAGGATCATCTAGAACTACCTTGTCACATCATGTAGGCATTTATATCACACAGCGACAAAAATGACACACACAGGAGTAACCTATAATCTGTGCACCCTGGCCCTCCCTGTAAGGCAGGTCTGTGGCCAGCAGGGGGCAGCGCTGTCCTCTGCACATACTGACAAGCCATGGATCAGATGTGATCATTAACCCCTGCAGAGCATCGCACTGCCCTTGCTGAGGGATCTATCTCCATGGCAATGCGCCTCGTTAAATGGGCAGGAGGCAGGAAGAGTCATTTATTAGGCTCTAGGGAGGAAAACAAGCTCTACATATGTACATGTATGTATATATATATATATACTGTATATATAATGTAATCTGTATAGTATATATTCATCATTTATATACTTCGCTGAAGCTCATTACTTACTGATTCTTACACAGTCTCATGACTATGATTAATCTTCTTTCTGTGCAAGTCCATATTCTTCTCCATAGGGGGCAGTAATGTATTAGAGAGGAATTGGTAGGCTGCGGCATCACCACTTCTTTTTTTACTATAGAGGTCCATATTTTCTGGCGTTCACTGGTTCTCCTGGATGGAAAGTTATAATTCCGAACATTATAATAAAAAACTTTATTTCTATAGCACCATCATATTCAGTAGTGCTGTACAGATGACGGGGTACGTATACAAACAAGACATTATAGAGCAGTAACATTGTCATATGAAACAATAGGAGTGAGGGCCTATGGCTTGTTTTCACTTTCATCCATACCCTTAAAGGGGCAGGATGTCTAAAGATTTCAGATTTGTTCCCCTTTTTTCGCCCGCATGCTATTGAAGTACAACATTTAATTAACAGAACTAATTGAAATGTAAATGACAATAATTTATAGCAAAATTCAGACCCAGTTTTATAATAGGGAAAGGGGAGGGGGCTGGGAGCTCTACACGCCATTGTCCTTGATGGAATTAGATCCCCCCGGCTCAGCAGGAAGATGCCCCTGGACATGATTATAATTTGTTAATTGTGTATGTTGTCTTCTGATTCCAGCTGCTTGTGTCCTGCAGGTTTTATTATTGTTATCTTTAAGAGCTCATATGTTGCCGGTGCCCGCAGCAGGCCGATGCCAGGGGGACTATGTGACAGAAAAGTGCCAGTAATACCAGGAGCAGACAACAGGCAGTGAGTCACTGCCAATAGCAGCTTAGTCCCAATCCTAGAGTCACAAACACTGCCCGCATTATCTGAATCACCCACCATTGGGAAAACTTCAGTAAGTTTTGAAGTGGGCAGAATATTAAAGTGATTGGCCACTTTTATTTTTTTACAAAAAGTTTGCCATGTGCCTTTACTGCCTTAATAATAATCCTTGAATGTTCAGCATTCCTGCTGCTTACTTCTGTGCTGTCTGCCTACACTCCATGACTTTTTGTTTACATGCCTGAGCACCGATGAATAGAAGGAGCTGAAGCAGGAGAGTTATGACTCATTCTGATCCCTCCCCTTCCCCTCTTCCTGCCTCTGTCAGTGAGACAGCTATAATGGGCTTCTGTAACCTGTCTTTAGTGAATATGAGTTCCCTGGTTTTAGTCTACTATGGAGGTAATTTATTAGCACTGGCATCAATCCAGTGTGTGGGTGGATAAAGAGCAGTCACCACATATAAAGGTCTGCAGCTTCCATCATACAATGAATAGGATAATTGAGACCAGCAGGGAAATACACAATGCAAGTGTTTGATATTGGCCTTAGAAAGTTGTTGCACCATATCTGTGTATATGTTGTTTGTAGTAGTAGGAATGTGAAAAACTTTATTCCAATATTCCTTGATTTTATTCTTATAATCGAGTTTTTCAGATGAAATAAAGTACTCAAATTTTAATCCCCTAGTGATGTTTACACAGTACAGAACATTTTAACTTGCAATTTTAGTCAGTTTTATTGTTGTTTTTGGTCCTATCACTCCCTAGACAGGTCTGTATAAGATTCCAGAGTGTGGGTGGGGACTCTCTAAGCAAACACTTCATAATTCCCCTAGTTCTGTGAGATGATGTGTGCTGTCACTGTGCTTAGATTATCAGGGTACAGGTTTATATACACTTTTATTTACCTTCTGAACATTCTACTAGTATCATTAGTGCAGCAAACTGCACATAGTGTCCAGAGTGTGACAGATTAAAGATTTGAGACCAGCACACAGTATTTATGTATTTATGTGCAAACCTCCCCAGAAAACCAGTTTGAAACCAGTTTAATAAAGCTGTGCCGCTATGTCCTTAGCTCCTGAGTGTGAGGACATACCCCAAGTGACTTTGAAGAAGCTACATTCCTGGAATATAAATGCATGTTTCGAAGTCCTGCTTCAAGTAACAAAACCCACACAGGTATGATTACACAGATGTCCAGGGCCAATACCTAACACATTTATCCGGTGGATATACCGTAAATGTATGAGATGTCTGCACTATGACATGAATGTGCCTACTACATGCTGGGTACAGGAAGAGCTGAGCGTATACTGACCCCTACTGGCTGATGTGGAAATTATCATCAATCCTTCTGTCTTAATGGGCACAGATACACATAGTGGGGGACATTAATCATTGTACATTCATCAGTTTTCTGCCATTCAAATGTCTTAACTGAACATTTCTGCAAAAATTGGACTTGAAGCCTACTCCACTTTTCACTTTAGCATTCTTACCTCAGCTTTACCAAGTGAATCCATGTGGTTGCAACTTTTTACGTTTAGACGTAAATTCACCCTACTACCCTCCTGCTGTAAGAAATACTTAGGAATCAGTTGGAAACTTTTTTTCCAATGTACATCCAATATCCAATGTAAATCCAAGAGCTGGTGCATTGTGTCACTAAAAGGCTTCGGCACTGCCTGGTGTAGAATTGTGCCATAATTTGAGCCAGGTTATAGGTGTGATGTCCAAATCCTGGCCCACTATGTGGCCCTCCCCACTTGCCAGGGAGGGGGTTCGTAAGGCTTGTATGCTAGTGCAAACTTTGATAACACCTCATATGCCTCTTTCATCAAGCAGCTGGGCGTAACTACAGCGGTAGCAGCCACAGCAGCTGCTATGGGGCCCGCAGTATAAGGGGGCCCCATCGTCCGATCTCTAATTCCTGCTATGTATTTCCTCATGTGGTCCGCAGCTCTTGGGACAGATCTGTATAAGTGTATAAATGTATATAGTACTTCATAAATGTTTGTAAGAGTGTAGAAATGTGTGAGTATACAAGTATGTATATTTTCAGAGGGGGAAGGGGGCACCATTCAGAAGTCGGCTATGGGGTCCTGCCTCTTAGTTACGCCCCTGTCAAGCAGTCTAAGCCATTGTGAGAAATCTGACATACAAAAAGCCCCTAAGACAGTCTGAAAAACTGCCAAAAGAAGCTACTTAATGATAAATACTGAGTTTCTATTATAGGAAATATCACAGCTTTACTTCAAAAGGACCAGTAGAACTGACTATGATATCCCTTGGTCCTTGACCCTGTTCTGTTTTAATCCAAAAGTTGAGAAATAAGCAGACATGGTCCTCTTCCTTCCGAAAGGGACAACTAAGAGAGGTCCCCTAGCCTCCAGAGCCAGGTAGGGCAAATGCAGCACAAAATAATAAGGCAGAAGGAAAGTCTGAATACAAGTAAAAGGTCAAGATACCAGAATATAGAGATGAGGAATAACACAACAACTAGATATTAGTAGCTTGTTACAAACTGGGTCCAGAGCAGGCACATTACTAAATCCGAGCAAATGATTTATGTGATGCCAGAGTAATTGGAGCAGAGCTCTGACATCCAAACCAAACAGAACAGCAAGGGAGTGATGTGAGTGGATGAAGAACCTGTCAGTAACATTGGGTTAACTATTGATGAACCAGAGCAGAGCTGCAGGAGAGTGACCGGTGTGGTGCAAATAAATCAAGGTATTCAGAAAACATAAACTACTGTTCCCCCCCAAGCAGTGTCAGAGTGAAACATAACAACCTGGTAGACACATCCTCAGCCGTACCCTATGGAGAGATGATGGCCTGACACTTGTTACAGCCATTATACAGGTGGGGTGTCACATAAAGAAGGGCAGACCCTTCCCAGGGTAAGAGCATGCATTTGGCCATACAAAATTTACCCTGGTGCAAAAATCCACTGTATCTTCCAGCCTTATTTTCTCATTCTGAATTTGGGTGGTATTAGATGTTAGCTCAATTTATTTCAATGTTGTAAATTTTAGCAATGAACATGGCTGTCTATACAAAGTGTCCTAAATGTGCTGGGTTTGTCAAGATGTTCACTTACAATTATGTGAAATTTGGATTGCACTGCTGAATTTTTTTTTTTTGTTCAGACCCAATGGGGCACATTTACTTACCCGGTCCAGTCTCGATCCAGCGGCGTGTTCTCCGATGAGGATTCGGGTCCGGCCGGGATTCACCAAGGTCCGTGCTCCCGATATCCACCAGGTGTCGCTGCTGCGCTGAGGTCCGCCGGAGTTCACCTTCTTCGTCCCGGTGCATGTAAGTGCTTGATCTTGCGACACAAAATCTTTTTTAAATTCCGTGTTTTTTCCGAATCCGTCGGGTTGTCCAACGGCCACGCCCCCGATTTCTGTCGCGTGAAAGCCGGTGCCGATATGCCAAAATCCCAGGGCAATTCGGCGCAAATCGGAAATTTGCGGGAAACCCGACGAAAGTGCACGATTCGGATCCTTAGTAAATGAGCCCCAGTATGTATTCTTGTAGTTAGGATTCAAAGCCCTAAAAAGGCCCTAGAAGTTAAAGGTATATAGGATGCGATTCCCATCAAACTGGTGGTATTTCAACCTTTCCATTCAATGACTACTAGGCCAATTTCCAGCCTCTTCAGAAGAAAATTGAAAATAATTCTGAGCAATTTAGGTACCTCTCTCTCTATCTGAGCCCTATGTTCCTTTTTTTATGGTAAATATGGACCAAAAGAAACATCAAAACCATGTACTTTATACAACACTCATACGTAAATGAGGGGGGATTTTTGGCATGACACAATGAATAAATATGCCCTAATATCTTAGCTATACATCCTAAAGATACTTTTTGTGGTTAGGAAATTAATGTGGCAATATTTATGTTTTCCTAAATTGTAGTGATTCATGAACCCATCTCTGATTCTGAAATATGCTGCCAGACTGGTATGAACTGGTTCCACATAAGAAAGTAATAGACTGGAATGGACTGGGACGTTACACTGATCTCTCGGAGATGGAGTTACTGGAAGGCCAGCCGGCATGCACATACTATCCGGTAATTCTATACTTTGTGACATTAATCATATAGGGGCTCTTGTCAATACACATCTGCCGCTCCACGCGTTTCGCTCATATCATTCACAAGGGTTAATACTGAAGCGCAGCAGCCAGTTTATTATGATGGAGCAGAGACTACAACCACTAAAACATAACTCATACTGTGATGGCAGACTGCGCCAAACCTTGATTCACGTTGTGGTTGTTTTCTTGCTGTAATATACAGAGGCAAAAAGCTTCTTCTGAGCGGGTCTAAATTACACAGTCGCCAGCAAATGTAAGTCCGATAAGGGCACACGTCCAGACTGTCTGTCTACAAGCAGAAGGTTATATTTTTTGGAGGTTCTTTTGTAACATACATTATGGTATGCTACGCGCGTGCTCTCCTATTTTGTGATTTATTAAAGTGTGTGAGCTATGGTTGTTCCCTTACAGCACCTCCACAGGACACATGAAGAATTACTTGCTTGCCACTGAAAAAAATGAGCAGTACATCTAATGCTTGGGCAATATGGTGGATAGATGCTCTTTGTAATTTTGTAGCATTATCTGGCCACAGTTTTTGGATTCATGCACACATCTATGGGCCCATAGATATGACCGTGGTTTCCACAGCCCTGTGTACGAGCCGATGCAAAAAATTCAACATCAGAGATTTACTGAGCAGCGGAATTTTAAAAAAACGTATTCAGGTAATAATTCCTTTATTTATATAGTGCTGCTCAGAGCTTACCAGATCAGTCCCTTTCCCCAATGGGGCTCACAATGTAATCAACCTAACAGTATGTTTTGGAGTGTGGTAGGAAACCGGAGGACCCAGAGGAAACCCACGCAAACACAGAGAGAACATACAAACTCTTTGCAGATGTTGCCCTGGATGGGACTTGAACCCAGGACCGGAACCCTGACCCGAACCCTGACCCGAACCATACCCCAGCAGCATTTAAAATACTGCGCCCATGTGCATGCGAGTACAAACACGTAACAGTGGCGGTACACACCCATAAGTGATGTCATCGGGGAGTGACGATTCTCCGCAAATAGAGGTGCCCTGCACCCAGGGCCACCTATAGAAGAAAGTGGGGCCCTGGGCAAAACTAAAAATGGGAGCGAAATAAAACTATTTTATGAACAGTGACAGTCAGTAAGAGGCTCATTTAGCCTTGCACAAAAATAACACTTTGTAATTTACACACAGTAGTAAAGTAAGTATCAGGGCCGGATTAAGGTTGTTGGGGGCCCTGGGCGCAAAATATGGTGAGTGCCCTTAAATGTAGTCCAAACAGGGAACAGAAATTGCTGTATACTGCTCCCCAGCAATAACTATATACAGCCTCCTCAGGAATCACTATATACAGCACCCAGTATTCACTATATACAGTTCCCAGCATCCACTATATACAGCTCCCCCAGCAACCACTATATACAGCTCCCCTAGCAATCACTATATACAGCTCCCCCAGCAAACACTATATACAGCCCCCCAGTAATCACTATATACAGCTCCCCCAGTAATCACTGTATACAGCTCCCCCAGCAATCACTATATACAGCTCCACCAGCAATCACTATATACAGCTCCCCCAGCAATCACTATATACAGCCCCCCAGCAATAACTGTATACAGAACCCAAGCAATCAATGTATACAGCCCCCAGCAATCACAGTATACAGCTCCCCCAGTAATCTTTAAATACAGCTCCCACAGTAATCACTATATACAGCCTCCAGTAATAAATATATACAGCTCCCCAGCAATCACTATATACAGCCCCTAGTAATCACTATGTATAGCCTCCAGCAATAGCTATGTACAGCCCTGCAACATTATCTATATACAGTCCCAAGCATTAACTATATACAGCCCCCTTTAATAACTATATACAGGCTCCGTATAACTATATACAATACCCTATAATAACTATATACACCTTCTATAATCTATATGCAGCCTCACTATAATAAATAACTATATACAGTCCCCCTATAATAACTATATCCAGCCTCCCTATAATAACTGTATACAGCCTAACTATAACTATATACAGTCCCCTATAATAACTATATAGTCCCCTATAATAACTATATACAGTCCCCTATAATAACTATATACATCCTCCCTATAAAAACTATATACAGCCTAACTATAACTATATACAGTCCCCTATAATAACGATATAGTCCCCTATAATAACTATATACAGCCTCCCTATAATAACTATATACAGTCCCATATAACTATATACAGCCTCCCTATAATAACTATATACAGCCTCCCTATAATAACTATATACAGCCTCCCTATAATAACTATATACAGCCTCCTATAATAACTATATACAGCCACCTTTAATAACTATATACAGGCTCTGTATAACTATATACAATACCCATAATAACTATATACACCTCTTATCTATATGCACCTCACTATAATAAATAACTATACAGTCCCCCTAATAACTATATCCAGCCTCCCTATAAATACTGTTACAGCCTAACTATAACTATATACAGCCCCCTTAATACTATATAGTCCCCTATAATAACTATATACAGTCCCCTATAATAACTATATACATCCCTCCTATAATAACTATTACAGCCTAACTATAACTAAACAGTCCCCTATAATAACGATATCCCTATAATAACTATATACAGCTCCCCTATAATAACTATATACAGTCCCATATAACATAATACGCCTCCCTATAAGAACTATATACAGCCTCCCTATAATAACTATATACAGACCCCTATAATAACTATATACAGCCTCCCAATAATAAATATATACAGCCTCCCTATAATAACTAACTACATACAGTCCCCCTATAACAAATATATACAACCCCACCCCCCATAATAAATATATACAATCCTCCTATAATAACTATATCCTGTCCTAGGTAAAATAATAAAATTGTAGTCACCTTCCATCGTTCCCCCGATGCGCCCTCCCTTCCATGGTGGTGTCAGGATACGAGTGTATATCAGATGTAAACAAAGATGGCGGCGCCCTGCTACAGGCGGCACCATGATGTCGCAGCGCTGTGACGTCACATGCTGTGCCGCAATCTTTGTTTACATCTGATCGTCTATGGCAGAGCAGGGAACTTATTGTTCCCTCGCTCTGCCATAGGCTGATTCAGGGTACATCTGAGCCCAGAGCTAAATACATGACCGCCTGAATCGGCCACATTTGGTGGGGGCACCTTTAAGGGCAAAGTGGTGGGCGCTCCCCTATAATCCGGCCCTGGTAAGTACCTGTAATATGGGGCTTTAGGAGAAATTTATAGGAGATATACAGATGACGGGTAGATTGATGATAGAAGTTAAAAATAAAAGATGATATAGGTTTATAGATGTATGATATAAAGACTTATAAATGTATAAATATAAAGTAGACTATATATAAATAGCCATATAGATGATAGAAGATAGATATGAGAGATATATCAATATAGTAGAAGAAAGATAAAATATTGATTGATAGATGGATAGATAGATACCGTAATAGATAGGGGATAGATAGATAAATAGAAGATGTATAAATAGACAAAAAGATATTTATATGAATAGGAAATAGACAAATTATAGGAGATAACTAGACAGATAGATGATAGATATATAGACAGGAGATAGATGATAAGCATTGTCACTTGGGCATTTAACCAAGGGGTATTAAAGGAGCAATACATCCTCTGCCCACAAAAGTCCACATGCAAGGGGCCCCTTTAAGACAGGGGGCCCTGGGAAAATGCCCAGTTGGCCGCCCCCTAACACCGGCCCTGCCTGCTCCGCTGGTATGCTATTGATGGCATACGGCCAGTGAGATTTAAATGCCACTGTAAAATTTTAAAGAATTAACATCTAAAAGTGGGAGTTTATGGTGGGGACGGGTGGGGGGTTGAACTTCTATTGAAGTTTGCGGTTCGGGTCAGCTCAACACTCAACACTGCACATTGGGGAAAAGTTACTACAGGGACTACCAGGGTTTCAAAATACTATTCAAGCAGAACATGTGAAAGCGACCTCACAATGTATTTCCATGAATCGTGTCCCATTAACGGCTCCGTAGTTCTCTTGGAATAGAACATATGTACAAGTTCCCACAAGAAGGATGGGTCCACTCCATCCTGGGATCCAATAGCAGCCAAGTGGTCTGTCATTACTGTACCTTACACTTTGTACTTTGTATAGCGCACCAAACCATTTCTGGTAATACCCATTAAGGAGATCTCTCATGTGGCGCTCTCCTACACCTCACACATTCCATTAATATGACAGGACATCCTCACAATTTCCTGAAGACTTGATTACTTACACTCCGGGACTCATTACTAGGCGAGGAGGAAGTCTTTTGCCAAGTAGATCTTGATAAAGAGAAGAAAAGCACTTAACGTTAGATAGTGTTTATTGTATACACAACGGGGTCCTCCAGTGACATCCCATTACTTCCCAGTGCACGATACACTGGCGGTACACAATAATAATTACTGGTAATGGTATACTATAAAAGTAATTACACACATATATCTGACACGCTGTGTAAATATACATCAGGCTGGAGAGGACGATCCCTAATTAAGAAAATTAGCAGGTGGAACTGGTTGTAGTGACATTGCACAGTGCATGGATAAGGTCTGATCCTGTGCGGCTGGAAATAAGAGAAATCCTATACAACTCAGAGCCCAAAACATGGTGGATCACCAACAGTTGGTCTGTTGTCTGGTTCATAGCGCATTGTCCAAGGGTAAGGAGTAGAGGCCGAACATCATTATATCCTCTGAATCTTCCAGGCATAGTGCTAAGACAATGAAGAAAAAGGTACCAGCTCACCTCCCCTGAAAGTGCCTCCTGTGTCGGATCCGGCACGGGCCACCCTCCTGCTAGGGCAAGTAGCAATCCAGAATATAATCACGGTCCAGCTGAATATAATCACGTCCACTGCTGAATATTCAATTCGGATACCGGAAGTGACATGTGGATTTGGGGGCGGGGGCGGATTCGCCGGCGGGGCTTTTAAATGTCTGTATCTTTTGTATGACATACCATATTTGTCATGAGTAAGGGCGGTTGTACCGCTTGAAACGCGTTGACTACCTTAGATTGTTTCATGGAGTGGTTATGATGTAACCGAATAAAAGCTACTTGTTGTCGGGAATCTGGCTGGACCGTGATTATATTCTGGATAGTGCTAAGACCCCCAAACACATCAGATGGTCAGTGTGCACCCCTAATTTGATGGGTTCAGCCCAAACACGCCTAACATGTAAAGCCATCTTCACTATAAAACCTTCAACTTAGGAAACACAATCTATACCATGTGCATGACAAAGTTCTTGGTGTGGTAAAACAACTTTATCCATCCAATAAATCATATGCAATGCTTGACCAGCATGAAATGTAGCTAGCATGGTGTATAGTGGTTTATTGTTCAGCTGAATGTATACACCTATGCAGTAAGCTCCCCCTAGTGACGGCTATGAGCATTCAGAATTGTCTCATTCAATCCAGTATCTATGTGAAGATTTTCAGAATAAATAAATCAAATTGCAATTAAGGGTAGACATCCACTACATTCACTACATGGATTGTAAAGGGCTTAATTCACAGAAAAGAAACAAATTCAAGGGAAACGTATTAGGATGTTAGACACTGGAAGGAAATAGGAATGCCTAGAGGAAACCCAAACACAAGAAAGGCACAACTCTGAGCAGTTATCCCATCACTCAGCCCTTCCCATTGTGGATGACCACTTGTGTAGCTGCTAATTGAACTATATAAATAGCTTCTCATTTTAGTTGCAGAAATGGATGAGGTTTCAAAGCAGACGATGAGGAGAGGGGGTTTAGAGGAAACTCCTGTCATGTAGATCGTAAGACCTCCTAGTCAGTGTCCTCGCTACTCTGTGCCATCTGTCACCCAGTAAGCTCATATTTTTAAATAAATATTTTTGCCCAAACCTTGACAGACTGGTGGAATGATTGACTACCCCCCTTTCTTAACATCTATAACTTAAGCCGGCACTTTACCAGCAGCATTAACTAAACTCAATTAAACCTGAATAACATTCACACTGAGGCTCGTGTTGGGTGGTGGAAAAACCGGTCACATCATTTATTAACAAAATAATCTTTAACAATATAAAACATTATTGCAAATGGTAGGCACTTTCAGTGCAGGAAATCTCCATCCAACGGTAAACGGCTCGGGACTGCACTATGCCCATCTGGACTCCCAGATGGCAAGTCGGCCAGACGAGCAAAGTACACATCACAGATCTCCATTTTCCGCCAGCTGTGACTTCAGAACTAAAGAAAACATAAACATACAAAACCAGTAAAACGTTCAACCAATAAATTAGGGAGGGAGGGACTGCTTCTTGAGTGCCGCAATCCAGAGAGGAAGGGGGAGGAGACTCGCTCCCCTTATATACAAAACAAGAGGGGAGGAGGAAAGTGCACTGCAGCAACCTCCTCCCCTTAAAGTGCCCTTACACTGCTTAACCCCTTAACACCTCCTCAACATCCTCCACCAGTCCAGGTGCACCCTCCATAGCCCGTCGGGCATACACCGCATGATAGAGGTCCCTTAATAGAGGGACATTTATTAGGGCTTATATACCAGTTTTCTGGCAGACTAGCCTTGAAATAATCACAATTCC
Organism: Engystomops pustulosus; assembly: GCA_019512145.1. Classification (NCBI taxonomy): domain Eukaryota; kingdom Metazoa; phylum Chordata; class Amphibia; order Anura; family Leptodactylidae; genus Engystomops; species Engystomops pustulosus. The sequence goes on from CM033644.1 coordinate 16,572,807, forward strand.
ATGGGCAGGCTCGGAATTGCAATTATTTTTCCCTTACTCCACTATAGTACCAGAGTATACTCAAGTTAGCACAAAGAGTCCAGTTTTATGGCTGATAAAGAATTCGCCTTTTAATATGAAGGTTCCAAAATATGTACTATGTACCGTCTCATCGTACCTAGATGTGAAAGCAGAAGCACCTCAATGAATAGCCACTTGTCACGGGATTGAAGATTTGAACAGCCAGCATGCCGATAATTGGCGCTGGCCAATTGGCAATTCTGTTAAGTATCCAGCCCCTTCTTGTGTCCCCTACCGAATCTTTGTGCCCCATAGCCTTAGAGAAAGCTTTGTCTGATGCCCTGTGCTTGTATTGCGATTTCCTGTTGTGACCCCGGTTCCGTTATTGACTTCGATCCCGTGCTGCCTGTCCTGACCTCCTGCCTGTCCCCGACTACGATTCTCCTACACGACTTTGTACCTCGCCTTGGCTGCCACTGCGGACAAAGTTGTGCCTTTGTTGTGCAAGTACAACCCGCTTTGCGACGGGCTCTGGTGAAAACTGGGTGTCACTTAGTCTCCGCTCCCAGGTGTCGGCTTATGTCATTATTCGCGGTGGTTCAGTGGGTCCATTACCCCTGGTACCTGATGCCACTGCCACTGTTTCTGAAGTGCTCAGGATTTACTGTCATTTGGAGACCTATAAACACAAGGACACACAGCTGTAAGCAGTTGGCTCCGTATCCCCGTTGTTGCCAATGAAGTTTTTTAGGTGTGGGGACCAGGTGTCATCCCCCACATAATAACTATTGATGGCCAAGATGACCTTGGATATGTTACCATATATAATGTAATGTCTACCGCAACTTTCTCCAATGCAATGTTTATTGTCCACGTGCAATCTATGTCATTTATTTAAAAAAGTTCAATAGAAATTACTTGAATTACTAGAATTACAGGTGGAGTATGTGACCAGTTGCTCCATTTTTTCTTTATGGAGTGTTGAACCGGGCTATCTCCAGTGAATGGAGCAGCATGAAGCTTTTCTTGACCTGCAACTCCCCTTTATTTAGGAATGAAATCCCAGTATTCGTAACTGGCTGGGTTCTCAGTAGTCAGACCATCTTTGATCAGCATGTTATTCGCAGTACAGTTTATAGGGGATGACTTGTAATCTTAAAACAATCCATTAAACTTAGACACCATGTGACTAGACAATGATTGTCTAGAAATAATCTTTGTGAAAAATTTGCGTAGCTCTATAAAAATACTAAAAAAAGTTCAGGGGGTCATTTATCTTAACTCTGTGTGTTTTGGCTAGTTTTTGCCTGTCTTTTTTTCCATCTACTTCTTTGGTAATTTATTAATCTCACTTTTTCCTTGTGTTAAATGTTTTTTTTTTTTCAGTTTTTTTTGAGACATTTGTTAAAAATGTCACACAAATGTCTTAAGTCAGACCTTTTCATTTTTTAAGTTTTCCTTAAGTATGGTTTTGTCTGGAGTTTCTGTGACAAAAAATGTCATAAATGTCATTTTCGCATCTGGAATAGAAGATAAATGTGTCTTACTGACAAAAAATAAAGGTCCGGCGGACATTTTAAAATGTCCCCAAAAAGGTGCAAAAATTGCAATGCGACAAAAAATGTGTTAAAAAAGAAAGAAAAAACAGGAAGAAAAATAAAGATAAATGATGCCCTAAAAGTTACATATCTCAAAAAAAAAAACAGTGTAAATAAAATAAAACTTACTTTCCCTTTTATAAAACTAATCTCGAAACCTGTCTAAAAGTAGTCGGCTGCTAACACATAAGTTTACCGATGTAAGTACAAGCCCCTAATAGGGTCACCCATATTGTGCTTGGTAAACTTTCTCTGTAGTCTACGTATTTCCTTGGCGCGCCCCTCTGACCACTGCCATGGAAGGGGTTATCACAGAGGAGGTGTGTGTACAATAATGTCTACACGGCTCCCTCCATTCGCAGGACACAAGATATCACAGCTACTGCAGAGACTTGCTGCCACCAGGTCACGTGACCTGTGACTTTAGTAGACTACAGAGAGATATAAACCAGGGTAAGTACAATATGGGAGACTCTATTAGGATCTTGTACTTAGGCTATATTCACACTAACGTGTTCCCGCCGTACCGTAGCACAGTGGGCGCATGTCGGCACCAGGGAGAGGAGGAGGGGATGAGCGCAGCTCACTCCCGCCCCTCTCCATATCGATATATGGCCACGGCAACGTAGTGCGGGGAATGATAGGACATGTCCTATCTTTCTCCCGGCTATGGAAAAGTATGGTGCGGCACCGTACCGCTCCCATAGCGCGCTGTGAGCCCATTGCAGTGTATGGGGGACGTATATACGCCATATATATATGTTGGCCGTATATAGGCCCCCCCCATAGGTTTGTGTGAATGTAGCCTTACCCTGATAAAGTTAACAGTTTTGTATCCCAGAAAAAAAAACAAGACCCTTTCACATGTGTATAATACACCACTGCTTCTCCAGGCTTTTTGTCAAACTGTGTAACAAGGGAAACATAAAATAAATGGACGGCAGTGACGGGCCCAGGACTGCGCTCACATCTTTGTAGGACACTAAATCAATAGACCCTCTTTTAAACAATTAGATGTGTGAATAATTCATGTACATCCGGGAGATCTCTCTTATCACACTTATGGTCAGACAACATGCCTGAATGATATGTCGTTGTACACATTACTCCCTGACCATTGGATCATATACATCTGGTGCTCTCTGAAGACATCTGTCTTTGACACACTCCACAAGGGGGGTAAGACACAAAGGGGCAAATTTACTTACCCGGTCCAGTCGCGATCCCGTGGCACGTTGTCCGACGAGGATTCGGGTCTGCCAGGATTCACTAAGGCTGTGCACCCGATATCCAGCAGGTGCCACTGCTGCGCCGAGGTCCGCCGGATTTCACCTTCTTCTTCCTGGTGCATGTAAGTGCGTGATCTTGCGACACAAATTGTTTTTTAAATTTATTTTTTCCGAATCCGTCGGGTTGTCCAACGTCCACGCCCCCGATTTCTGTCGCGTGAAAGCCGGTGCCGATGCGCCACATTCTGATCGTGTGCACCAAAAAGCCGAGGCAATTCATGGCAAAATGGAAATATTCGGGAAACCCGACGAAAGTGCGGCATTTGGACCCTTAGTAAATGAGCCCCAATAGGTCATTGCTAAAGAAGCTGGCTGTTCACAGAGCACTGCATCGAATCATAATAATGGAAAGTTGAGTGTAAGGCCACCACACACAGAAGTAACCAGGACATGGCCTACAAGTGTCACCTTCCATGTGACCAATAGACAACACCAGAAGCGTCTTACCTGGGCCACAGAGAAAAAGAAATGGAATGTAGCTCAGTGGTCCTAGGTGTTGTTTTCAGATAAAAGTAAATTTTGCATTTTAATTTGTAAATCAATGTCCCAGAGGCTGGAGGAAGAGGAGAGGCACAATCTGAGCTGCTAGAGCTGTATATTGTGAAGTTTCCACAATCAGTAATGGTTTTGGGAGCAATGTCATCTGCTTGTGTAGGTCCACCAGGTTTTTATCAAGACAGTGCAGCCGTCTATCAGGAGATTTTAGAGCACTTGTTGTTTCTCTCTGCCAAAGCAAGATGGAATTTTACTTTGCAGCAGGACTTGGCACCTGTCCACACTGCCAAAAGTACCAATCCCTGGTTTAATAACCACAGTATGACTGTGCATGATTGGCGGTACTGACCTTAACCCCATCTATAGAGGAAGATGAGAGACAACAGACCCAACATTGGAGACGAGCTGAAGGCTGCTATCACACAACCTGGGCCTCCATAACACCTCTGGAGGTGTGGGATCAGCTCTGGGATCAGACGATCCCTCCATGCCATAACACCTCTGCAGTGCCATCAGCTGATCCCTCCAAGCCATATAACACCTCTGCAGCGCCATCAGCGGATCCCTCCATGCCATAACACCTCTGCAGCGCCATCAGCTGATCTCTCCTGCCATAACACCTCTGCAGCGCCACCAGCTGATCCCTCCATGCCATAACACCTCTGCAGCGCCATCAGCTGATCTCTCCTGCCATAACACCTCTGCAGCACCATCAGCTGATCCCTCCATGCCATAACACCTCTCCAGTGCCATCAGCTGATCCCTCCATGCCATAACACCTATGCAGGGCCATCAGCTGATCCCTCCATGCCATAAGACCTCTGCAGCGCCATCAGCTGATCCCTCCATGCCATAAAACCTCTGCAGTGCTATTAGCTAATCCCTCCATGCCATAACACCTCTGCAGTGCCATCAGCTGATCCCTCCATGCCATAACACCTTTGCAGCGCCACCAGCTGATCCCTCCATGCCATAACATCTCTGCAGTGCCATCAGCTGATTCCTCCATCCTGCGCCGCATTGATGCATCATTCATGCAAAAGGAGCTTTCATCAAGTATTGAGGATATTTACTGTACAGTACATACTGTTCGTATGGTCAACATTTCTGTGTTCCAAAAATTTTATACATTTGGTGCACTTTTTTGTGATGCACCTTTTTAACATAGGGTGTGCAACAGACATGTTAAATCAGGTGCACGGTCCGACTGAGCATCGGGACGCCCCTTAATTTGTGTCGCATGATGCTCGAAAGAATGTGCAAAGTCCAAAAGAAAACTCGCACACAGCCCTTAGTAAAAGTGCCCCAATGAGTTTTGGGTTTTCCTTGGCTGTAGCCATAATCATCAACATTAAAGGACATCTACCACCAGGATTGTAAACCAAACACACTGACATACTGGTGTGTGCCCCATTTGACAGGATCTGTTCTTCTTTTAGCTTCTTATGCTCTTGTTTTTACAAAAAAGGCTTTTAAAATTATACAAGTGAGCCTGAGGGGCTCTGGGCTTCATAAAACCATGGCATAGGAAGCTTAAAGAAGAGCAGAACCTGCCAGAGGGGGAACACACCAGTATGTCACTGTGCTTGGTTTACAATCATTCATCCTGGCGGTAGACGTCCTTTGACAGAAATAAACACTTTAAAAGGTTGTTGCTGATATTTGAAATTATTGAGAAACACTTGTATATGAACACTGCACATTATTACTACTCTTATCATAGATGATAGGTAGATAGATGTATCATCTTGTAGTGCAGAATAGAGAAAGTAACTAATTTTAGGTTCACTCTGGGTCACTTACTTTTGTTTACAGTGATCTGACTCTGTTAATAACCCCTCGGGTGGCAACAATTTACCCCAGAGGACACCACCGACTCATGTCTAGCGTTCACTGTGCTGAACACGGAAACAAGCCCTTTATAATGATCTACAAATTGATCCAGAACAATGCGGACAGAATTTTCCTCTAAATAAGAACATTTCCATTACAGTGGAAAATCAGTACAATAAAACAAAGCCATCAAGTTCACAAATGGCCAATGCAATATTTCTGCAAAACCCCTTGAAGTAAAGTGAAAAGTATTTCTTTCCATCACATTGTTTCACACCTCTTGTAGTGATGTATGGATGAAGCAAAATCATAAAAAAATTATGTCCAAATATGTCTGGACTCAACTATATGTGTGAACTGCTCTGTGTCTACCCATCCATAGACTTATAGGATTGTCCAGCATTGTCCGTCTCTATCCACATGGATATACATTCATACATGCCTCTCATTCCATCCTATGTATATATAGCAAGCTGACCTCTATAAAAGTGTTATTTATACACTGATAGACATGTCTAGTAAATGTATGGTGACGGTAGTCTCTAATTATACCATTACACTTATAGAAGTCAGGATGGGGGCAAAAACTATTTAACTTAAATATATGAGTAAAAAGTGCAGATACATGAAAAATCTATGCAAAAAGGGGCTGTGTAAAAAATAGATAGTAACTATAGGTAAGTGCAATCTCACTGTTATAGAATGAAAATCCATAAATAAGTAAGTAGCGCTAATTGTACTATATTTGTACTGAACTGTAAATCAATGGGCGCCCAGAGCAGCTTTACATCAATTACCAGAGTCAGGTATGGAAGGAAGATGTAACTTGAGAGACTGCAGCAGATGGGATAAGGTTGTAAATGTCTGTCACTGACAGGTTCACAGATCACATCTGTGGTTAATGTGATACCCAACCTCATTGCTGATGGGAAACCCCTAAAAAATGTTTTCACTGCTGGGGAACACCTAATGCTATTCCATGCAGGGCTCATGAAACACAAAGGTTCAAAATCAATACCTTAGAGAAGTGATGGTGAACCTTTAAAAGACCAAAAGCCCAAACTACAACAAAAACCCACTTATTTATCACAAAGTGCCAACACGGCATTTTAAGCTGAAACTTACTGCTCCCTTCTCTACCACAGCGTCCTGAGGTCGCCAATACAGTTGAAAGAAGGTGGATAAATTCAGATTATCATTGTAGCTCCCCTCTAAACAGGAAGAATTGTGGGGCATAGTGAAGAAGCTGCAATGATAACCTGACCCAGTTCACACGTGTCACTGTAAAATTACCTGGCGCGTCCCGGGCTTCGAACTGCAGGCGGAGGACTTGAGTCCTGTCTGGCAAATTTTGTGGAGGCATGATGGCCTGGTTGCCTGCAGATAGGGCTCCGAGTGCCACCTCTAGCACCAGTGCCATTGGTTTGACATCGCTGCCTTAGTTCAGTCCTAGAAACTCACTCAGAATCACTGAACAGAACTCAGCATGTCATTTCCGTTCAGGAATTTGTTCCGGGAAATCCTGCGAGTGCACAGAGCGATTTACTCAGACCAAACTCTCTAATGAGCAACAGGATTAACAGATCAAATCTATGGCTAAGTTCACACCACCATTAGTTGAACCCTTTACTTCTCCATCATTTATAGTGGCCCTTTGGAACACTTCAAGTTTACAATGATTTTAGAAATAAAGGTGCAAAACAATATTACTGCAAAATCTTAATATGACCAATGGGAGAAAACAGGCGACATCTGAAACTGCTCCATCCAGACTGGGAGGAAGCTCAAGGAAGGTAATTCATTCTTGTGGCCACTGTAGAATGCAGCACCCTGACCTCAAGGACAGGCACCCTGTGTCTGTGCCATTATGTCTCTATTCTCCTCTCCTTCCTCCACACCTTCTCCTCCTCCACCCATTCACACCCCTACCTCACACCCATGTGCGGAATTTTCTATGTCTGGATCCAACATATTACTAGATGCGATATACATTATATATACATGTTAACTAACTATTGGTAGGTACCACTACCAAAATAGGGTAATATCCATAATCAGTTTATCATGAAGAGAAACTTCATAGTACTTTAGCCACAGTGGGGCACATTTACTTACCCGGTCCTGTGTGTTCCCGGATCCAGAATGTCCGACAAGAAGGAACTCTGCCGCGATTCACTTACATCGTGCGCCGGAGTTCACTTTTTTCTTCCTGGTGTATGTAAGTGCATTGCTTGCGACACAAATTTAAAGTTAAATCCCGTGCTCAGTCCGAATTCGTCAGATCGTCTGATGGCATGCCCCCCGATTTATGTTGCATGAAAGCCTGCGCTGATGCACCAAAGTCCGATCAAGTGCGACACAATCCCCTTCTAAATCCCTGTCCCAGCAGCGGAAATGCGGCCACGGGACCCTTAATAAATAAGCCCCAATGTGTTATGCCTCTTGCAACACATCCCCTTTGGGTTCATGAATAGAATACCAGGGCTACAATAAATACTGACACTGAATGTAGCCGCATACTTAGTTTTATGGGGATATTTATCAGACACTGCTTGTGTGCAGCTGGATACATAAAGAGATTCTAGCTCCTCCATTTATCCGGCTGGGGCCTGCACACTGTTTAAAGGGGTTTTCCCATGAACAAAAGTTAGGTCCTATCCATGGGATAGGGCCAAACTTGCTGATCAGTGGGGGTCCCAGTGATGAGACCACCACAGATCACGAAAACGATGGGTCCGTCGGACCCCTTGTCGCTTCATGAGACCAATGGAGCAGATAGCCGTGCATGATCGTACCTCTCCATTAATCTCTATGGAGCTGGCGGAGAACGCCAAGCGTGGCGCTCAGCAATTTCCTTCAGCTCCATAGAGATTAAAGGAGCAGAATGGAGCAACGAGGGGTCTGAAGGAGGTACGTAGGAGCCCATCTGACCCCTCGTTTTCGTGATCTGTGGGGGTCCCAGCACTGAGATCCCCACTGATCAGCAAGTTAGGCCCGATCCCATGGATAGGGCCTAACTTTTGTTTTTAGGAAAACCCCTTTAATTCTACCCCGGTCCTACCTGCCGTAGAATAAGTGCAGCCGGCTGCAGCAAGTGCACCAACGCAGGGTAAGGAACGTCCGGTGCCCGCCCACTCTCCTTCATGCCCCCCTGGTGTGGGGCAAAGGGGGAAATAATCACAAGTGCTAGCAATAAGCTTGCATATGCAATTATTTCAGTGTCCTGGCACAGAAGGCCTAATAAATACTCCCCTTAATGTTCATCCCATTATCATCCCCCTCCCCACCTCGCTATTAGAGGTTGTCACCCTGCACTGGTTCCCAGAAATGGATAAGTATGTTTTCAATAAAAATCCCATGTGAAATTCTCCGATTTCTTCCCACAGTCTGAACACAAAGCTAGGTAACATGAGCTCCCATGGGACGGCATCCAGCGCGACAGTGTGACTAAATTCTCTATACACTGTTGTGTAATACAATGAAGAAACCAGAATTAGCGAGTCATAATTCAGTCATCATTGTTTTGTATTGCTGGAGACCCCCCACATTTTATAGGGGTCCTCCAGTACTGTACATTAAGCACTTGATGACATGTACAAAGCAGGTGTGCACGTGGCCATATATGTCCCGGAGCACTTTAGGCTACAGAGACTGCACTGAGTATTCATCATGTCCATGCTTCCCTCTTCAATAAACTTTATTTATACAACCCTTGTTGTCAGGAGCAATAGTAAAATCAATATGTAGCAACACACAGTAGTAGTACATCACTGGCAATGATCTATAAACTGGGGTAGACATTGTTATGACTCTTAAAAATATCTAGTATAATGGAAAGAATGTGTATGCCCGCACATCACTCATCACAGGCTGTCCTTTAGCTGTATTCATGAAGTGAATAGGCCATATATATCACTATTATTAGTTGTTTCTAAAAGGACATTGACCTGTGGTTCATAGCAACCAATCAGAGTGCACAGGTGATTCTCTACACTGCCCTGGAAAGATGAGAAATTGATTCTGATAGGTTGTTTTTAACTATTGCAGTGTGCCGTGTGAGGCCTATGGTTTACATTCCAGACCCACATACACTCATTTAGCTGAAACTGAATATCATATATTCAGTACACAGCTCAAAAAAATTATGTGAACACTAAAATACCACAGATCTCAATGAATGAAATATTCCAGTTACTATTCTCCATTCATAACATAGTGAAATCCGTTAAGAACAATAAAACATATGAATGATCAATGAAAATCATAAATAAGATCCTGCCTCCCAGTATATAGGTATCCAGCAGATTTCCCCCCTCCCAGTATATAGGTATCCAGCTATCCAGCACATTGCCCTCTGGTATATAGGTATCCAGCACACTGCCCCTTAGTATATAGGTATTCAGCAAAGCACCCCCCAGTATATAGGTATTCAGCACACTGCTCTCAGAATAAAGGCATCTGGCACATTGCCCTAGTATATAGGTATGAAGCACACTGCCTGCCAGTATACAGGAATCTAGCACAGTGCCCCCCCCCCCAGTATGTAGGTAACCAGAACACTTCCTCCCAGTAAAAAGGTATCCAGCACACTGCCCTTCCATATGTAGGTATCCAGCACACAGCACCCAGTATATAGGTATCCAAAACACCACCTGCCAGTATGAAGGTATCCAGCACGCTGCCCCCACAGCATATAGGTATTCAGTACACTGCCCGCCAGTACATAAAAAATAAACTCAGTACGGAGTTTCTTTATTTATTTGCTAGGGGAATTGTGCTGATGCTGGTGCCTCCGTTTGCCTAGTGGAAGAAACAGGTCTGCACATGGATATTTGTTGGAGGTCATTTTGCGTGGTTCTCGCACTGCTTCTTCATGCACAAAGTAGGAGGTAGCAGTCCTAAATCTCCACCTCTCCAGGTGTACTGGCTTGTCTCCTGGTATCTGATCTATGCTCTGAAAGCTGTGCTGATATCCTTCACAGCTATCTTTCATGCCACATCTTGCACTAATGTACCATCCTGAATAAGCTTCGCTATCTGAGCGTTGAGCATCTGTGGGTTTAAGACACCACTTTAGGGGTGAGACCATCGACAAAATGCAAAAGTGACCAAAACAAAAGCCAAAAAGAATGAGAGCAGACAATGTCCGTGATCATTCCCATGTCACATACTTATCACTCTGCTGTGGATTCAATTCTGTACAGTGTCGGCTCTGCTGCATATTGGGGAAACAGGAACTCTGTGCATCATATACCAATATAATGAACAGAATTCAGTCTCTGGCAGTGATGTTGGTCCGTGCCACAGGACACTTCACGTTCCGTGGTTCATGGACTGACATCGGAAACTTGAATCCGCCCTCACTGTTGATTCTGATTGATTTCATAGAAGTGTCTCTGACTTGGAGTTACATTAGGTTATCGGTGTTAATTTTTAGAGTAATGTAAATGTATATATATACATTTATTCTGTTTTTGTCATTTTTATACATGCGTTTTTTTCATCCGATGACCAATTTTAGGGAAAAAGTGCCAGGAAAAAACACCACACCCAGAACACGCTGAGTTTCAGAAACACCTACAATGTTAGTATAATCAATGTGAGCCATTGTATGTAGCGCCCTTCTACAACTTGTTTATTCAAGGTAAAATTTGGTTGCAAAAAGAAAAAAAACCTATAAAAAGTGACATAAAAACTTAATTTTTCACAAAATAAAGGTGTAAAGCCATCCTAACTGGGATAGCAGTGTGACTTCGCTCACTTACATAAGTGAGAGTCATCTTTGGTCATTTGAGGGAGCCCATAACCAACGTCCTTGTATATCCATAGCCTAAAATTAAGGGCGTATATCCGTCTTTTTCTCGGCATCCTATCTGTGATTTCCAAGGTCGGCATACTGACACTTTTAAGAAAGTCTGTTCTATTGACATGTGTTTTTCTCATCTCCCTGTGGTATCCATTAAACCATTTATTCATGTCCTCATAAAAAATAACCTGACAGTTTATGTTAATTAGAAAGCAAAACATCCCAAAAACTGCCCATATATGTCTTCAGATTTTCTGGACTCATTGGGGCACATTTACTAAGGATCCGCATGGGGCATTTTTGCCGGGTTTCTCGACTTCTTCTGATTTACGCCGAATTTAACAGGGGTTTTTGGCACAATCGCGCCGACTTCCATGCAACACAAAACGGGGGCGTGGCCGACAGACAACCCGACTGATTCGGACTAAGCGCGTGATTTGCAATTCAAATTGTGTCGCAAGAAAATGCACTGACATACACCGGGAAGAGGAAGGTGAACTCCAGCGGACCTCAGCAGTGAAGCGACAGATGCAGGAAAATGGACACACGATCTTGAAGAATCGCGCCGGCCTTTATCCTCGTCGGAGAACGCACCCCGGGGTGCCCCATTGCTTTCACTGAAGCCCACAGTCACAAATGGGAAAGAAAACAAGACATGCCCCAAATATTTTTACACAGACCACTGATCTGTTGAAGACAAAATAAAAAGTACATGGTAAAAAGGTTCAGTATAGTTTCCTTGGGGAAAAAAACTGATGTGTGAATACGTCTTAAAATAGGAACACACAATAATGCACAGATATTCCTAAGACCACTTGTATGGTCGGACCTATAATCATTTAGTTTTATTCACAAAAGTTACATGAATGCAACAAAGAAGGTCCCTTGTCCAATAAAAAATAACTTTGTTTTGTATCTACTATAAAAAAGATCAAAAGCAAGATCTATTTTGAACTAGTGCACACTCATGTGAAAGAAAACGATTAAAAACTGGTGGTGGGAGTAGAATTATTAAGTTATTTTGATACACTGAGAGAAGGGATAATTTATCAGGAGAGACTGTGGGGCTTATTTATTAAGGGTCCGCGGATCGCACTTTCGTCGGACTTTCTGACGTTTTCGGGTTTTGCACGGCTGTGACAGATATTTAACAGGGGATTGTGTCGCGTGCGATTGAATTTTGGTGCATCGCGCTGTGATAGAAATCGGGGGTTGGGCCGTCAGACGATCCAACTGATTCGGACTGAGCGCGGGATTTAACTTCCACCAGGAAGAAGAAGGTGAACTCTGCCGGACCTGAGCGACACATGAAGGATATCGGGCGGACGATCTAAGTGAATCGTGGCACAGTGCATTATACACGGACAATGCACTTACATGCACCAGGAAGAAGAAGATGGACTCTGTCGGTCCTGAGCGGGGAAGCCACACATGCAGGATATCGGGCGCACGATCTTAGTGAGTCGTGGCACAGTGCATTATTGTTGGACAATTCTGTGAACTCCGGTTGATGGGTAAGTAAATGTGCCCCTGTGTGCTCTTCTGCGCTTCACAAGTCACGTTAGTATCTTTTTGCCCATTAGCGGGGGTTCCTATATACAATCACACGCATATTTTTGCCTTCTATTTCCGAAGTGTGCTATTAGGATTGTGTGTTTTGGGGATACACATACCTTTAGCTGATTCAGTTCTGTGCTTTACAAATGCACTTTGGTAGTTTGTTGTCCTGTGCAAGGATTCCATCTACCTGCTGTCCCTAACAATTCTCAGTTATCAGATCTGAATGTCGCTGCAGTTTGACATTAGATCTATAAAGCTATTCTAGTCTTTAGCACAGCCCCCCCCATATGTTCCACTATTACAAGGCATCCTCAGGGGGTATCGGGGCTTAAAAGTGTTAAAATAGACCCCAAACAATATAATTACATCCAGACCCCTGGCTAGACCTGGCTCCTGCAGTGATCTCTTGGATACGGCTGCTCTAAGATATTCTGAAGATTTACAAACCCCTTCTAGGAGTCACATATACAGGACTCTGGTGCCTGCCCCTCTCCTCACAGCTGCACATAGACAGCCTGCTCCTATCCTCACAGCTGTACATAGACAGTCTGCCCCTCTCCTCACAGCTGTACATAGAAAGCCTGCCCCTCTCCTCACAGCTGTACATAGACAGCCTGCCCCTCTCCTCACAGCTGTACATAGAAAGCCTGCCCCTCTCCTCACAGCTGTACATAGACAGCCTGCCCCTCTCCTCACAGCTGTACATAGACAGCCTGCCCCTCTCCTCACAGCTGTACATAGACAGCCTGCCCCTCTCCTCACAGCTTAACATAGACAGCCTGCCCCTCTCTCACAGAGCTTACATAGACAGCCTTGCCCCCTCATCACAGCTGTACATAGACAGCCTGCCCCTCTCCTCACAGCTGTACATAGACAGCCTGCCCCTCTCCTCACAGCTGTACATAGACAGCCTACCCCTCTCCTCACAGCTATACATAGACAGCCTGCCCCTCTCCTCACAGCTGCACATAGACAGCCTGTCCCTCTCCTCACAGCTGTACATAGCCTGCCCCTCTCCTCACAGCTGTACATAGACAGCCTTGCCCCTCCTCCTCATGCTATACATAGACAGTGCCCCTCTCTCACAGTGTACATAGACAGCTGCCCTCTCCTCACAGCTGCACACAGCCTGCCCCTCTCCTCACAGCTGTACATAGACAGCCTGCCCCCTTCCTCACAGCTTACATAGCAGCCTGCCCCTCTCTCACAGCTGTACATAGACAGCTGCCCCTCCTAACAGCTGTACATAGACAGCCTGCCCTCTCCTCACAGCTGTACATAGACAGCCTGCCCTCTCCTCACACTGTACATAGACAGCTTCCCCTCTCCTAACAGCTGCACATAGAAGCCTGCCCTCTCCACACTGTACATAGACAGCCTGCCCTCTCCTCACAGCTGACATAGACAGCCTGTCCTATTCCTCACAGCTGTACATAGAAGCCTGCCCTCTCCTCACGCTGTACATAGACAGCCCTGCCTCCCTACAGTGTACATAGACAAGCCTGCCCCTCTCCTCACAGCTGCACATAGACAGCCTGTCCCTCTCCTCACAGCTGTACAAGACAGCCTGCCCTCTCCTCACACTGTACATAGACGCTGCCCCTCTCCTCACAGCTGCACATAGCACCAGCCTGCCCCTCTCCTACACTGTACTAGACAGCTGCCCCTCTACCACGCTGTACATAGACAGCCGTCCTCTCCTCACAGCTGTACATAGACAGCCGGCCCCTCCTCACAGCTGTACATAGACACTGCCCCTCTCTCACAGCTGACATAGACAGCCTGCCCCTCCTCAAGCTGTAAATAGACCTGCCCCTCTCCTCACGTGTACATAGACGCCTGCCCTATCCTCACTGACCTACATAGACAGCCGCCCTCTCCTCACAGCTGTAATAGACAGCTGCCTCTCTCACAGGTACATAGACAGCTGCCCCTCTCCTACAGCTGTACATAGACAGCCTGCCCCTCTCCTCACACTGACATAGACAGTTCACTCTCTCACAGTGCACATAAGCCCTCTCCTCACACTGTACTAGACAGCTGCCCTCTCCTCACAGCTGTACATAGACAGCCTGTCCCTCTCCTCACAGCTGTACATAGAACGCCCTGGCCGCTTTCCTCCACAGCTGTACATAGACAGCCTGCCCCTCTCCTCACAGCTGCACATAGACAGCCTGCCCCTCTCTCACAGCTGTACATAGACAGCCGCCCTCTCCTCAAGCTGTACATAGACAGCCTCTGCCCCCTCCTCACACTGTAAATAGACAGCTGCCCCTTCATCACAGTGACATAGACAGCCAGCCCCTCTCCTCACAGCTGTAAATAGACAGCTGCCCCTCTCCTCACAGCTGTACATAGACAGCCTGCCCTCTCCTCACAGCTGTACATAGACAGCCTGCCCCTCTCCTCCAAGCTGACAATAGACAGCCTGCCCTTCCTCACAGCTGGACATAGACGCCTGCCCCTCTCCTCACACCTGTACATAGCCTGCCCCTTCCTCACAGCTGTACATAGTCACTGCCCTCTCTCACAGCTGTACATAGACAGCTGCCCCTTCCTCACAGTGTACATAGACAGCCTGCCCCTCTCCTCACAGCTGTTACAGAGACAGCTTGCCCCTCTCCTCACAGCTGCACATAGACAGCCTGTTCCTCTCCTCACAGCTGCACATAGACAGCCTGCCCCTCTCCTCACAGCTGTACATAGATAGCCTGCTCCCCTCCTCACTAATCCCTGTGTAGGTGTGGAGCCGGTGTCGGCCCCGCCCTGTCTCACTCCTCCTGCTCCTCAGTTTGCGCTCAGTCTGGAGCAGGGCACGAGATCCCGGGACAGGATCCCCCTCCGCCAGCAGCAGCATGGTGCGGGCCGCCAGGAGATGAAGCGCAGTTCTATGCGATTGTTCTAACTTAGAACCGAATCTGGTAAGTGCCATTTAGAGACCTGGGGGAAGTTTTTATGTATTACTTTTAGTCATACACACCGGAGCACCTCTCGTGTGTGTAACTTTTTCCTGTGGAATCCGCACTCTCCAGTGCATTGTAGCTTCTGATGTGCATGTGAACTGAGCAGGAGTACAACTCCCAGCGTGCATTAGTAATGGCTAAGTAGTGGTGTACAGAGAGCTACCGTGGATGAAGCAGGAATAGATCTGCAGAGGTGTTAGTAATGGAGTATTAGGAGTAACATGGTATTAATAGTGTAATGGAGAAGTAATTAGTATTAGTACTCATTTTTGCAGACTACCTGTGTTGTTAGCATTGAAGCTAAGTAATATAATTTATGTATTAGTTTCATAAAAGTTAAGTTCTTGTAATATAACAAACCTGTAGTAATGTTTGTGTAATAGTAGAGGAGTAAAGATGGATGAGTATGAAGTAGTGATGTAGCAGAGGAGTAATAATGTTTGAATGTAAAACTGGACTATGGCTATTGAGTAGTAGTAAGTACTAGTAGTATGAGCGGAGAAGGAGTAATGGACAGATGAGTGGTTGTTACAGAGCAGGGAAGTAACAATGGATGGGCATAGTGGGGAGTAATAGGGTGGAGGAGTACAAATGTGTAGGTACGAGGTGGACAGTGGAGTAACAATGTTTGAATGTAAAACTGGAGTATAGGTGTGGAGTAGTAGTAAGAGCAGAGAAGGAGCTATGGACAGATAAGTGCTTGTAACAGAGCAGGGAAGGGCAATGGATGAGCAAGGTGGGGAGTAATAGGGTGGAGGGGTACAAATGTGTATGCATGAGGTGCACAGAGGAGTAACAATGTGTGGTATGATGCTGCGGTAAGAAGTAATAATGGACAGATATGAGGTGGTTATGATGTAATAGTCGTTCGATATGATGCAGTAGTGATAGTATAGCTGAATAGTAACAGTAGATTGGTGTGATGCGTTAGTAGTAATACAACACACAGCAGAGGAGCTGGGTGTAATATGGTAAGTAGAGCCCAGTATATCAACCATACACACAGCTGGTAATACTGGATGCATTTCTCCTTACATGTCTGAGAAAAACTTTATATAATGTCATAAAGCCTATTCCCTCATTTAACACAATGTTATTTGACATCTAGAACTTGCTTTACAAATAGAATTAATCCAAGTAAAAAATGTAGCAACTTTGTTAATATATTTTATTCTTCGCTGTGTAGTGATCTGCTACATTCATACTCCCCTTGCATTCCTTTCTGGATCTGCACAGCTTAGGCTGTGTTCACACATTGCATTTGAATTGGGGGTACAAATGCAATTCAATCTCATCGGAGCAAAGCTTATCCTGATTGCTGATGCGTTTGCCTTTGAGGATGACCAACTTTGTTATTTAGCATTGTTTACCGGCAAATCTCATGGTGCTTGTTCCAGATTATGTCAATTCTAAACGCATCTACGATTGGTAGTAGCTCCCTCCTGCTGTGCCTGACTTGTTCATGTGCAATGTGTGAACAGGGCTTTAGTTTTCCCCTCTAAGGTTTCTTATTGACTATTTCTAGTGATGACTTGTGATCACAGCACTGGAGTATTCTGCGCTTTGGTACAGAGTGGATCCAACATTCGGATTCGACAGTGTGACCCAAACGTATTTCTGGATTGACGCACCTACCAACTAGCCGTGGCTATGATTGGTGGCCAAACAATTTATCCAGCTATATGTTGTAGTTGTGCAGCCAACACAAAGGTAGTGTCCGCTCTTGATCTATACCTCATCCTACTTTCCGCAGACTTAATCTGGAAAGGGTCACGAGTCGACCCCTCACCCATTAGATAGTGTGATAGTTCCACTGACTAGTTTTGGCTCTCATGCATCTCACTTTTATGGGCACCTTAATAGCCGAGTGGATACTGTACCTGTGCCCCACCAGCTATTACAAGCAACTACAACTCCTAGCTAGAGTACGGTGGGATTTGTAGTTTTGCAAGTAGAGCACTTCCACAGCTGCGGCACCCATAGAAAAGAAAATATGTTCTTGGGCTTTTTGTTGGTCCTTTGTCGCCTCTTTACTAGAAGTCCCCGTGTTTCCTAGTTGCTCCGGCGTTGCGTGTCACCCATGTTCCTATGTAAATATCTTACCTAAGAGTCTAAACAATCTACAGACTTCCTGCAGACATATAAACACAATTATACTAAACCGCACAAATCTCACAGTGCGGCTTCTGTCCTGGGATCTGCCATAGGAGTCCCAGAATTTGTGACTGTAGTCGCCAAAACCTGCAGGTGTCTCCCGAATTAACACCTTATAAGTAGTCAAAGAAGGGAGTGTTTGTTTCCAGTGACTTGGCACGAGATTTGCTCAATTAATAGTTGAAGAAAATATGGGCAAGTTGTAGCCAACACTTGCCGGGCATCACACGCCAGAATGCGTCATCTCTGGTTATTGGTCTAGCACTTGGCCATGAACCACATCATTCCCATAGATTCCACTGTGTTTCTCATTGCATGGGAAGGGTTAATGTGTAAGTGTAATGCATTACATAAGTAAACATGGGCTCCTGCACGCTTCACTACATCACTTCTGCTGTAAGACCTGGGATAACATGCTGGGACAGGCCGTGCCTTTCATCTATCTATCTCGTCCTGATATGTAATGAACCGCTGCAGGGGAAGAATAAAAAGTGCTACAACGCAGAATTCTGCAGGTTTCTAAAACACTTTGTTCTAGTTATAAGATCTCTGGTTGCTGTCACGAATAGTAACCTTCTTATTCAGAACATCTGTACAGGCTTAATACTTCTCACAGTTGAGGGTTTGCTACAGTTTAATCTGCTGCAGTGATATTATCTAAAAAGATTCAGATACTAAACTCTCCAGCTCGCATCAAACTTGTAGCGTCAGTCCGACCAGAACGATGAGCAACCGGAATTGAACTGACTGGCATTTGGGCCGGACGAGTTTGATGTGATTTGGATGTATCAAACCACTCACTTGTGTATGAGTTGCCTCTAATCTGTAAAACGCTACAGTATTTGATGGCGCTATATAAAGATTATTATGAAGTGGCCTAATACATAAGTTGCAAAAGCTTTTTTCTGTATGTCTGCGTTAACAACAGTGTCCTAAACAAGGGTGGATTAAGACCACCACGGGCCCTGGACTATCTGAATAGTCCCTACAAGTCTGGAAGTCACTTCCTACGGAATGGGGGATCCGTTGCTTCTGCTGCTTTCAATCTGTGGTTTTGGGACTGATGGAGGACCTTCAAAGGTCCTGAAAGGTCTCTTGTGTACATGTGTATTGAAAGCAGGAACAGATGTATGAGGGTTTCATATGAGATGGTCCCTCTTAGCATAACATTTGGAAAGTGGTCTAGGTGGGGCTTGGGCCCTGGGCTAGAATAGAATAGAAATAACCTTTCCCCAGCATGACTCCATTACTCCAAATAGTAATACTGTGATAACCAAGACCCTTAAAATCTAATGGTGCATCATTTATATGTGGGTTGTAACACGTGTAGACTGAAGTCGAAATATATTGGGTGCACCTCATGACCTTTTGTGGTCCTACACATCTGACCGGAGACTATAATGTGTGGCTATATCTGTACATTTTATACAATTACCAAAGAAACTCCATTAATCCTAATGCATCTGCATGTGTTTATACAAGGTTCCTGCAGTATCTCTCCATGCCCACAGGGAGTGCTGTTTTGTTTCCACCAGCCATAGAGATGCAGCGGTGACAGATCATGCCGCACCAAAGTGCCGCCTTACTGTACACATAAATAGTTCTGCATTTATTATGCAAAATGATGTATTATACAGTTCTCTGGCTAGAGAGTGTGCTTACATTTACATTGGGAAAGGTTCTCTATGCATAATCTTTACATAGGGTTATTAGAATGCAAACTGGCTGATAACAGAGGACAACGGCTGGATACAGGAGTGAATACAATGGCAGATATCCGGACGCTTTCCGTATGAATCTCTGAAGACCTATTAATGGACAACCATGAAGCCTAAGTGGACATTTTTCTCCTTTATTGGTCACAGTAGGGAGTCCGGTATAGAGCTGATAAGAGAGAACAATACCTCACACTGAGCGGTCAATACAATGACTAATCTCTAGCTGAGGGAGGGGAGTGCTCACATGTAGGGTTTATCGGTCACTGTTCATGCAGTTTTCAGGGCTTTTTACTCCTGCGGCCACTTTGGCGCCACAAGTAATCCTGTCCTGTGGTAGGAAAGGAGACCGCGAGAGGGAGAGTCAATATGTAACCAGTCATCTCCCGGCAGCTACTGGGAATACACATTATGTGGGCGACAAGAGTAAAGAATTCAGTCATTCCTGCAATTTATATTCCGTGCCCATTACCGGTCACACCCGTACACACTCATGTGATGAATCAGTGCCGCACACTACACCATGACATCACCCTAGAGGAAGGGCTGCAAATAGTGGCGCAATTTAAAGGGGTAGTCCAGTGTTTGAAAGTGGATCAGTTTTTCTTTTGTATTGGTGTGTGCACTCTGTCAGAAATTCTCAATTGATCCTCACCCAAATCCTAGTAAAAAAAACCACAAGCACAGGTTCCCTGTTAAAGGGGTTGTTCGGAGCATGAAAAACATGGCTGCTTTCTTTAAACGATGTCGTTCCGGGGAGCAAGAATCGCAACAAAGAAGGCGATGCCCACACGCTGCTGTTTTAAGTGCCACTGGCGGCATCGGCAGGGTTGATACCCTGCTAGAACCAACCGTGGGTATTAGCGGTGGGTGTTTGCTGCAAACTACTCTTCTGTCTTAAGAGGGCTCACCCCGTATCATACAGCCCCGCACGTCTGCGCCGTACATACATGGCGCAGAGTGTGAAGGGGTTAAAAGAAATCTACCATCCAAATCCATCCTGATAAACCAGGGACACTTACTCATAGATCCAGGCACCGTGACTGTGGTATCTTCTTATATTTGTTATCCATGGCCTCCTTCCTTCTAAAATCAACTTTTATACTTATGACTCAGAAAGGATTGGCGGGCATTACCAGAGCTCCTCTGTGTTGTAGCCTCATAGACTGTTACACTGCATCACATTAAAATTATGCGATTGAGCCAAAATGGCTCTGAGGGGCAGTGCCAGAGCCCCTCTGTGCTGTAAATATAAGTTGATTACCACAGCCTGGTATTATGGGTAAGTGCTCCTGGTATTTAAAACTTAATTTTGATGGTAGATTTCTACTAAAAGGGTTGTTCGGGCAAAATCTAGAAAACCAGCCTGCGGGTGGCCAGACTGTGGGTGGGGGGCTGTGAAACATAACTTTGGCTTACTCCTCCATCGCTTCTATTCTCTCGTGTACCCACATATCTAGTGCTGCGCGACTGGTACAGCATTGACTGTAAGTAGACAGATGGGCGTTCCCTACACGAGACAACGATGGAGGAGTATGCTTTTATTTTGACAGCCCCCTCCCCCCAGGCCGGTTATTTGGATTATGCTGACCCGGACAATCCCTTTAAGGCCCTCCCTGCTTCATCTAGATGTGAGCAAGCAGTGGGGCCAGCATAGGCTGGATTCACAAACAGTTGTATTTTTGCAGCAGTGTGTCGAATGACCCCCCCAACTAGCTCATTAGATGCCTGGGGTACAGTAAGTTTGGGTCAATAGACACCTGTTACGGTAGGAACTGGAAGTGTTCCTATTCCCGGGCTGCCAACATTGTAACCATCTAACATTAAACAACACATAATATTCAATACAAGCATAAAGCAAACACCTGGCTATACAATACAGAAAGTTATCCTGCAGGGCAGACGCCTATAGCAAACACTGTCACACAAGTCTTGGCTAAACAAAACCAGTCTGTGTCCTGCTCATCTCCTCTAGGTTTGTTTGAGGTGAGGGGTGGCCAAAACCCCCCTAATGTGTATGGGGGCTGGCGGTCTGTCCCCATTGTTGGAGGAATCTCCAGCGTATGGCTGGTCTCTAGTATTATCACATCCCTGCTGCCTCCTTCCCCTCTTGTGATATTGGGCTTCTTGATATTGGGCTTCTTGGTATCTCCAGGGTCGTAGCGGCCTGTACTATTAATCTACAAACAGTCTAATGCTGAAAGTGTCATTTCCCCTTTAAAAATGACTAGGAAAGCAGACGTGACACTCGGTGTTGACCTTAAGGCTTGGGTTGTGCCCATCTACTTGCAGAATTAAAAATACTTCCAGATTCCAAAACCATAATATAATTGTATTTAATCTGTTTTCCGTATTATGTAGGTTATAATCATGAGGGTGCGGCCTACAGGGCCAGAGGCACGGGATGACATTAGTGCTAACGTTCAGGTCTGTAATAAAGGGGATGTCACTTACACCTGTCCACCTTTATGGATGTGATGTATAGACTTCTAAATGGGACACTTTCCTCCCCATAGCACTCACATAGTAATATAGCCAAAGGGGTAGAGTCAAAAATAACATGGGCTGCCCCCAAACACTCTAACCATTGCCAAGGACGAGGGGGGTCTCAGTTTTTGTCCATCAGCTGTGGATAGGGGGGCGCATAGCTGTGGGAGGGATGGGGGAGCATAGCTGTGGGAGGGATGGCACACTGACACTGCACACACACACAGTACAATACATGTCACACACCACACTGCACACACACACACAGTACAATACATGTCACACACTGACACTGCACACACACACAGCACAATACACACTGACAGTTACTTCTACACACTTACATCTTCTGAATAGATCCCAAATCCCCCAGGATATCAGTGCAGGGGTCTGTACAGAGGCTGCACAGGAAGCTCAGTGTCTGCTCTCTGAGCTGGATCCCGGCAGACATGAGCTGCAGCCCCTCCCCCCTCCTCACACAGTCGGCTGCTGCTGCAGAAGGGGGTGAGGGACAGCTCCAGCAGCGCGAGGCTCAATCCCGGCAGACCTCGTGGTCATGTGACCGGAGCAACAACGGTATGTACACAATTACTGGCTCCGGTCACATGACCATCCTTGGGGCGTAAGTGTCTGCCGGGACTGAGGGAGGAGAGAAGCCCCAAGCTCATATATACACTCGGGGCTTTTTTAAATGAGTAGATTTTTCGAACGTGATCTATGGATGCGGCCCTGGCCGCGAGCCAGATGCGGCCATCAAAAGAGCCACATCTGGCTCGCGAGCCATAGGTTCCCGACCCCTGTACTACATGCTCCGAGCATATCAGCCTCTTTAAATGGTCCAGTGAGCACCACAGATTGTTGGATCTCTTGATAACTTACACAGTAGGATGCTGCTTCTTCGACATATAGTATGTTAGAGTTGTAATATATAGTTAATGTCGATGCTTCTTTGTTGGATGGAGCTCGAGTCATAGCCTCCCTTAATGGACCTTGTAAAAGTGTTGATGTTTCCTCTTAATGCTGCTTTATGTATTTTTCCACATTGATCTTCCTTCATGCGTGAACCTTGTAAGTGTTTTTTTTATCTTTTTCATCTTCTATGCATTAACCTTTGCACTCTTCCTAATTACTCCTCACCATTCCTTCATATCACTTCCTCTGCTTTCCATAATCAGAGTGATTGGAAAATCCTTCTAACTTTGTTTTCTCTTCATCCACAGATTACTCAGGATAAAATCATTTGTCTGCCAAACCACACCTCGGCTGACTATGTTTCTGAAATTACCTGCAAAGAGTACACCCAAAACACAAGGGACACAAATGCTACCGAGGAAGACTTGGCCATTCCCACCTCTTCTCCAGCACCTTCTTCCAGTACCCCGCGTGAGATGAGCGGACTGCGGAATAACCTGGACCTTCAGCAGTACAGCTTCATTAACCAAATGTGCTATGAAACTGCCCTTCACTGGTACGCAAAGTACTTCCCGTACCTGGTGGTCATCCACACCCTCATCTTCATCATTTGTGGAAACTTCTGGTTCAAGTTTCCTGGCACAAGCTCCAAAATTGAGCACTTCATCTCCATTTTGGGCAAGTGCTTTGATTCCCCATGGACAACCCGAGCACTCTCCGAGGTTTCTGGTGAGACTACACAGGAGAAGGCTGTTGAGAGGGACCTTTCAAAGCCAAACTTTGACGAAACAAGCCCTGTAACCGCTGATCTTCCAGTTCCAGAGAAACTTGTGGCTGAGACTCCTTCAGCTAGTGTCCTGGACAAAAAGGAAGGAGAACAAGCCAAGGCCTTATTTGAGAAGGTCAAGAAATTCCGGATTCATGTTGAGGAAGGAGATATTCTGTATTCCATGTACATGCGTCAAACGATACTGAAAGTATGCAAATTTCTTCTAATAACAGTGTATAATGCCGCCTTGGTGGGCCAAATACACTTTATTGTCCCATGCAGCGTACACACCGAGGACATGACTGGATACAACAGTTTTTGCTGCAACCATACTAAAGCCCACCTCTTCTCCAAGCTGGCCATCAGTTACCTGTGCTTTTTAGGAGTTTATGGTTTGACCTGTTTCTATACACTCTATTGGCTCTTTCGTCGTCCGTTAAAAGAGTACTCATTCAGATCAGTGCGCGAAGAAACCGGGATCGGCGATATCCCTGACGTGAAAAATGATTTTGCGTTTGTACTTCATTTAGTGGATCAATACGATTCCCTCTACTCTAAAAGATTTGCTGTCTTCCTGTCCGAGGTCAGTGAAAGTCGTCTGAGGCAGCTCAATCTTAACCATGAATGGCCAGCAGATAAATTGAGGCAGAAACTTCAGCATACACCAGAAGGCCGACTGGAACTTCATCTCTTCAAACTGCCAGGATTGCCAGACACTGTGTTTGAGGTGACTGAGACAGAGTCTCTTAAACTAGAGATGCTCACTGAAGCGCTTATCCCTCCATTGGTGTCCAAACTAGTCAGGTTGGAAGAGTTGTCTTTGTTTAACTGCCCAGCTAAAATCCAACATGCTTCTCTGACCTACCTCCGAGACCATCTTAGGGTTCTTCAAATTAAGTTTGATGACATAAAAGAGATTCCACTGTGGATTTTTGGTCTCCGAGCCCTTGAGGAGCTGCATTTGTTTGGCTACCTTTCCCAAGATGTCTCAAAAAATGCTACCCTTGAAAGCTTGAGGGAGTTAAAAAGTCTTAAGATTCTTGTCATGAAGAGCAATCTTTCCAAAGTGCCTCAGACGGTTGCAGATGTGTCTAGCCATTTACAGAAGCTGAGTATTCACAATGATGGAACCAAGCTCATTACACTCAATGCCTTGAAAAGACTCTCGTTGCTGAAGGATCTAGAGCTGATTCGGTGTGATCTAGAGCGGATACCTCATGCGGTCTTCAGTCTCACCAATCTACAGATGTTGGACTTAAAGGAGAACAGCCTTCACACTATAGAGGAAATTATAAGTTTGCAGCATTGCCGTAAACTAAGTGTTCTACGATTGTGGCACAACCAGATTGCCTACATTCCTGAGCATATCCGCAAACTGAAGGGTCTCGAAGAACTGTGCTTAAATCGCAACAAAATCCTTGTATTGCCACCTCAACTTTTTCTTTGTACCAAACTCCGCCACCTTGACCTCTCTTACAATGAAATCCGAGAGCTGCCACCAGAAGTAGGAGTTTTGCAGATGTTGCAGTTCTTGTCTTTGACAGGGAACTTCTTAGAGGACCTCCCCAATGAGCTATTTTTCTGCCAAAAGCTTAAGACTTTGAAGTTGGGACAGAATAAATTGACGAGTCTGTCACCCAAAATTGGGGCACTTGTCTCCTTAGTAAGACTGGAATTAAAAGGGAACAAGATTGATACGTTGCCTGGGGGATGGGCGGGCCGGGAGGCGGTCACCTGTGCTGGGAGGGCGGGCGGAGAGGCGAGCGCAGTGTCACCTGTGCCGGGGCGGGCAGGGAGGCGGTGTCACCTGTGCCGGGGCGGGCAGGGAGGCGGTGTCAACTGTGAGGGGGGATGGCGGGCGTTGAGGCGGAGTTACTGTCACTCGTGCCAATGGGGGCGGGCAGCTCCTCCATGCAGCGCAATGCAGCGGTCATCTCAGGAGGGAGGAGGGGGGACGCGGGCGCGCAGGGGGTGCGATCTGGTGGGGGCCCCAAGGGGGGGCAACATGGTGGGGGCCCCGGGGCTCGAGCCCCGCCTATAATCCGGCCCTGAATTCAGATGAAAGCAGAGATTCTCTAAACAGCATATCATTGCTCCAGCTAAATGATGAGGTTCCTAAATACAAGCAGTAACAAGTATATTACACATAAATAACACCAGTATAGAACACATTTACACAGTAGATGCATATATTATAACCACAGTATATACATCTATACACGGTGTAGATGCATAATCTTACCCATGGTACAACAGTATATACACATAAAAAAAAGTATATTACACATATACAGAGTGATGCCTATATACACCAGTATATACAATATACACAGCATCATAAAACATTATACCAGTAGGATTACACAGTAAACAAACTATCTAACCCAGTATAAAAATATACCCTGTTATACACATATACACAGTATTATACACATTTAACAGTAGAGACAATATATACACCGGTGATGCAGATATACCCATTTACACAATATTACACTTAAATAAACAGTATCCACATATACAAGTAGATGCATTATACACAATAGATACATATATACACAGAGATGCTATATCCACAGTATAAACATATATACACAGGAAGATGCATATATTACACAGTATATAACGTAATACACAGTGGGGCGGTCATATTACTAAAGGGCCCGATTCGGCGTTTCCCAGAAGTGTACCCGAATATTCCGATTGCGCGCCTTGTACATGAATTGCCCGGTGATTTTTTGGCGCGCGATCGGAATTGGCGCATCGGCGCCGGCATTGCGCCGCGAAGGAACTCGGGAGGGGGGCGTGGCGTTCCAGAACGAAAACCCGCGTTATCGGAACAAAAACCGCCAGCATTTGTAAAAAAAAAATTGATGTCGCGAAAATTCCTCACATTCATCCTGGGTATGGCGTGAATTTCGAGCATTCCAGCGGACTTCAGCGCAGCAGCGCCACCGGTGGGACGGCGGAGGAACTGCATTGGAATGAATTGTCCCGGCCGGGACCCGAATCCAGCGCAGAGAACGCGCCGCTGGATCTGCGAAACGGAACCAGGTAAGGTAAATGTGCCCCCAAGTATATACACACTAGGCCCAGTATAGAAAACATATGAACATTATACCCAGTATATACACAATACACGTATAACACATATTACACTGTATATCGGTCATATATACACACAGATAAATTGATATGTATATTTTATACTTACATTAGGGTGACCGGCCGTGCTTCAGAAGGGTGCTTGTTCGTGCTGGGGAGGGGGGGTGGGTCTTTCGGTTGCTTGTCGGCCGGGGAGGGGGTCGGTCGGGGGGGGGTTTGCTTGTTAGAGCGCGGGGCGGAGGGGGGCGGCGTCGTTGTCGGGGGCCGGGGAGGGGAGGGGAAGGGGGGCGGCAGGTGCTTTTTTATAGCGGGAGCGGGGGGGGGGGGGGGGGGGGCGCGGAGGGGAGGGGCGGCGGGTGCTTGTTCTAGCAGGGGTGGGGGGGAGGTGGGGGGGAGGTGGGGGGGAGGGGGTGTGAGCGGGGTTGCTGTTTGGGCCGGGGGTTGGTTAGCTCGACATGGGCACTGCGGGGGGCATGGGCGGGAAGGGTGGAGGCCGGTTCACCTGTGCTGGGCGGGCGGGAGGAGGATTAGGAGCTGGAAGGCGAGCGCAGTGTCACCTGTGCCGGGCGGGCAGGGAGGCGGTGTCAACTGTGAGGGGGGATGGCGGGCGTTGAGGCGGAGTTACTGTCACTCGTGCCAATGGGGGCGGGCAGCTCCTCCATGCAGCAATGCAGCGGTCATCTCAGGAGGGAGGAGGGGGGACGCGGGCGCGCAGGGGGTGCCATCTGGTGGGGGCCCCAAGGGGGGCAACATAGTGGGGGCCCCGGGGCTCGAGCCCCGGGAGCCCCGCCTATAATCCGGCCCTGAAGATGCAATAAGAAACTGTGAATACACTGATTATAAAGAGACTCGGTTAAGATTATGGGGTATGTGAAGAGGTGCAGCCTCAATACTTCATGTTATCCGAGAGGTAACTAAGAGCATGTGCAACGTCCCTGCCAATGTGCATGGTAGAGGAATTGCGAATAAGCTACTACTTGGTACATATAGAGGTAATTGAGCAGCGGTAGATTCTGCCTGGATAGGCAAGGGTTAAAGGAATGTTAATGTCATCATCCAATGATGTTCCACTATTGTAACTGGAGTGTGATTGGAGACCACCTGACTAGGGGAGTAACTAAACCCTTAGTCAGGGGAGGAGTTAGCTCTCTTGAGACCCAGCTTTGCTAGAGAGCAGATCTCTCAGGCCCAGCTCTCTCCACATGAGGAGCTCCTAGGCCTCAGCTAGTACAGATAGAGTGACACGGGACAAACAGGATAAAGCTGCAGCTTCCAGGATTGGACACAGCTACATCCCAGCCTGCCCCTGCATCCAGGCTGGTGACACAACTCCTGAGGTTCCTCTCCACAATCACTCCAGTACTGCATTTGTACAGAATCGTTTGGCGTGTTGTTACTGTTGGTTGAATAAAGAACTGTAAGTTACTTTTATGCACAACATTGCCTACGTCTGGTCCCTGCTACGGCTGTATCACGACCAAGGGGGCGCAGGGAAATGTGTAGGAAAAAGAGGGATACACAATATATTGAAAAGGGGATCATAATGTAAAGAAAAGAGGGTCACAATATATGAAAAGGGGTACATAACAATTACGCAATATGGGGGGGATAGGGAATATATTATACATTTGCGGGTAGTAGCATAATGTGCATTATACTATGTGGGAGCCACAAAGGAGGAGGGCATTAGGGTGAGTATTCTACTGTACAGGAATGTTAGGGGTGGGATAAGAGGTTGAGACAAAATACATGGCTTCATCGACCATTCTATCGGAAGTTATGACATGGTGACCCCAGTATTATACTCCTTGAGACTGCAGACATGTTTCCTCCAATTCTTCTGGTGGGAGAAAAAGGCAGGACAGGACATCTGCTCTTACAGTACCACACTAGACACCACACACTCCTCTTGGCCTCTTGCTGCAGATGGACTTGCTGTATGAGGGCTTATTTTCTGCTTAACAAATTGTGTGGCTCTATTTGATATTCCACTGCTGTTGGAATGCTGGGAAGCTGGAAATTTATAAAAAAAACACATTTCACCATTTTCTTGTGGGCTTCGAATTTACAGCTTTCATTGTGTGCACCAAATGACACCTCTCCTTTATTCTTTGGGTTTGTACAATAATGAGGATACCAAGCTGCAGTAGTACACCCTGGCTTTACTGCACAACCACTGTAGGTATGCAGCGTGCATTATGAAGCTGCAGTAGTACACACTGGCTTCACTGCATGTGTGTGGTGTAGGTATGCAGTGTGCATTATGAAGCTGCAGTAGTACATCCTGGCCTCACTGCACAAGTGCTTTAGGCAGAGCCGGATTATAGGCGGGGCTCCCGGGGCTCACGCTGCGGGGAGCAGCGATGCGCTGCGGCTGCACTGCGGGGCTGCGCTGCGGGGAGGAGACTGTATATAGATGTATTGCAGGGGGAGAGGAGACTGTATATAGATGTATTGCAGGGGGAGAGGAGACTGTATATAGATGTATTGCAGGGGGAGAGGAGACTGTATGTAGCGGTGTTACTGGGGGCGAGGCGGCTGTATGTAGCTGTGTTACTGGGGGTGAGGCAGCTGTATGTGGATTTCAAGAGAAGAAGGAGAAGAAGATTTGGCTATGTGTACCTGTTTATGATGTCTACGATGTAAGAAATAAAGAAGATATACTTTATCACGTGGTGAGTGCCAAATCTTCTTCTCCTTCTTCTCTTGAAGTTTGAATACTCTGTCCTGTGCCAGTCAGAATTTTGAGCACCACCACTTGCATTTACTTATATGCGACACTTTCCATAAGAAGAATTGGCTAAAAGGGTCATACATACCCCGTTCACTACCGCTATAAGATTAAACCAAATAAGCTGTGCCCCATACACTCTCTTTCTTTTTCAGCTGTATGTGGATGTATTACTGGGGGGTGAGACGACTGTATGTGGATGTATTACTGGGGTGTGTGTGCGGTGTGACATGTATTGTACTGTGTGTTTATGTGTGTGCAGTATTAGGCCACATGCACATGTGAATTTTGCAGTGGGGTGATAACATCTGATAACAGTGGGGTGAATGGTACTTATCTCGCCACTGTCCATCGTAAGGGACTGTGTGGGATGCAAAGATGACAGGTCTTAATCCTGCCGTCTTTGCATGTATAAGGAGGTTCTGCAGCAGCTGAGGCTTGTGCGTAACAGTGTTCCTCCCTTCTGTGCTAAGCCACCACTGGACAAAAACAATGGTATTTCCCTGTAAAATAAAAAACTAGATAATTTACATTGGAGCCTGTGATGCTTGACAACTCTTCCAGGACTCTGGCTTCTTCTTTTTAATGGACTGGATCTGGCTTCTTCCCACCTGATGAGAGATGCAGCTTTCAGGCGTGCGCAGAAGTAGGAAGACTGCTGGACGAGATGTCATGCATCACAAGCACGAATGTAAATTATCTATTTTTTATTTTAAAGGGAATTACCATTGTTTTGCTCCAGTTGTGGCTTAGTACAGCAGGGAGGAACACTCCTTGTTGTCCTAATGATTACTGGAGCAATTGTTCTGTCAGTGTCCCTTTAAACATATTGTACGGCTCTCGCAGAATTATATTTTTAAATATTTGCCGCTTATGGCTCTCTCAGCCAAAAAGGTTCCTGACCCCTGATGTAGTAGCTCATGTCTTTAAACCAGAATCATGTTTTGACCATGAAAACTCTAGTGCAATATTAGGGGGTGCAGCCTTATCTAATATTGGGTAGAAGAATAGGTTTAAGTTCTGTGTTAGCTGTTAAGGAGTTAATCTGCCCTGAAAAGAGCCATGGTGGCAGACTGCCCAGGCCTACCCCGCCTCTTTAAAGTCAAATGTGCCCCAAAACACAATAAATTAAAAATGGTATTCCCACACAAAACACGTCAAAATATCATTAGGAGAGCTTACTACACACAATCATACATTGAACTGAAATTTTGAATTCTATGTAGTATGTGGATATGCTCCTTTAAGTGGCAGCTACAGGATCCCAGAACTTAAAGAGGACCTGTCAGGTCGATTTGGAACTCTAAACCACTATAGGTCGACTTGTATGAGGGCTGTACATGTCCTAGATGAGAGTCCGATGAGGCATATCAGACTCACATCTCACGGCAGCGCCTCCTCTGGCGATGAGATAGTGCCCCGGCTTCATTACCAACGAAGCTTGTGCAGTGAAGCCGGGGTGTACTATGCCATTATGTGATTTGATACACTAAACCACCAGTCCATAAGGACCTGTGGGTGCTTAGGTGTCCCAAATCGTCATGACAGGATCCCTTTAATTTGGAATTTTTTTCTCAAATACAGCTAGTGGCAGTAGCTTCTTTTAACTAAAAATGGTTTCCCTCAAATCCCCATAAAATCAGAGTTATAAACTTGCCTTGTATTCAGGGGTATCTTTGACTGAGTCAAGATGAGCGTGGCCTCCTGCTGCTGATTCCAGCAGCTTCTCCCCATGCTTTCTCAGCATGCAGCAGGAGTAATGCCATATGACCAGGGTGACATCATCCCAGGTCCTCTAGCCTGATAACATTACACAAACTGTACATCATGCATATATCTGATCACATGAAATCACAGCATGCCTGCACAGACTTTTACTCCTCTCCTTTTTATGTGCTCAGATATATAATAATAATAAAATAATAATTATTTTTATTTATTATTACTCCTCTCCATTTCATGTGCTCAGATATATGCATGGTGTACAGTTTTCGAATGTTAGGAGGCTAGAGGACCTGCAATGATGTCACCCTGGTCACATGGTATTACTGCTGCATGCTGAGAAAGCATGGGGAGGATCTGCTGAACTGAGCCACAGCAGGTCACATTGACCTACTGTAGATATCCCTGGATACCAGGTAAAATTATAAAGTACATTATATGGGTATCTGAGAGGAACAATTTTAAGCAGAAGGGTGACAGTTACTAGGACTCTATAGGAACCTGTCACTAGCTATATTTGTGAAAAATGTGGTTCCCTTTAAAGGGAATTAAAAGGATTGCTTGGAGGTTGATAAACATGGCTGCATAGAGGTGAATAGAGCAGAGTTGCAATAACAGCACACACCATGGGATAGGTGTGGCGCTGTTTTTGGAAGAAACACAACACAGTTTTCAACCACTGGACAACCCCCCGATTCCCTTTAAAACCAAATGCTCTGGAGAGGCACAAAACTTCAAACTTTTGGTTCCTGCACATAAATAAATGTATTTTCTTTCTGTCCAGCATTTGGGAAGGCATGATTGTGTCAACATATATAGGTTACCAAAGGAAAGGCGTCTGCTATGGGAAGGCTTCATCTGGATTAGGCAGCAGTACTCTAACAGGCAGTACTAGTATTTAACTTTCGGAAAGAGCAGGTCACAGCAGGACCCGGCCTTTCTGCAAGAAGGGATGTGTTCTGGCACCAGAAAGAGACCCAGTAGCCAAGGATAAGACTAAGGAGCCAATTGACAGAACCACCATTCTATTCTCAAAGAGGCATTGGGCCTGAATTATAATGTACAGCATCACAAGGAGGGAAGGAGAAGGTTAACGTCAATGAGATATGCGGTCTGTTATAGAATCTACATATTTGCAGAAACAGAAAGTAAATATCTAAGGAAGACTGAATTATTAGGTGTAATATGTTTAGTGTTCACGGATGACCTACCTGCAGGGTGCATCCGAAGACCCCAATCATGAGCATTGCAATGGTGATGTACTCGGCCAGGACATCCCACCAGGGCTTCAGCACTTTGAAGGCCGGTTGCTGCTCCGTGAACTGCTTGAACTCGGCCACGGGAATCATCTTGACTGTAACTCAGACTGAAGGGAAGGAAAGTATTGTATGAATAACCACACTATACACATTAACCACAGCATCCCCCTTCCCTCCAGTCATAGAATGGACCCGCGCCCGATCTTGTATCTCCGGCCCCATGCAACACACAAGCCTTGTGAAGTACTGTGCTGTATGTAGCTTACACGTTATCGGACGCCCTACCCTTATCAGTCACCCACAGACCCTCCACCCGCCACATGCACTGGGTGAACTCCAGCATAGTAAGGGTTTCTGGCAGGACCTTCTGCAAGGAGATCTTCACTTCCATAAGCATATGCACAACATAACAATACACATCAACACCTCATCCATAATTTTGTCTGATTTAATGGAGAACCATCCAAACACAACATGAAGGATTTGTGGGACTTACGATCCAGCAGTTATTATACTATTCATGCATTTTACAACTAAACTTCACATTGACAGCTCAGTGCGAAGAATTACAGTGCACCGTGACCAAGATCATAGGAAGCACCTGCATAATAAAACGTGACAGCCACATCATTATCCACAGACTGGACTGAGGATACCAAATGCAAACACTACAGATTTAAGCAGATTATCCAGTTATCCCGGAGCGTTGTTGGCGTTCTCTTTCTGTCTGCAAAGAGCTCCCCCTAGAGGCGGCTGCAGACAAACTCAACTTTGTCTGGAGGCAGCCTGCAATAATAACACTGGTGTCGCTCAATATGTTTTAATTAGGATAAACCAAGCATATGGAATATGAGGAAAATAAATCATTAGGCTTTACCTTATGCTCGTGCCTCAAAGGAAAGAAAAGTATAGAGGTGCTAAGAGCAAATCCATGATGTACATTTGTGACATACTGTAACATATGCCGGAATTATCAATAGAAAAACCAATAACTGGCCTGGTTTGCTTGAAATGATGCATGAAGGAAAAAAAGACTCAATGGTTCCATATATATATCACACACACAAAAGGTTATAGGAAAAGAGGGTGGTGCAAAAGTGTTGGAAGAAGGCCATAAATGTGTAACAGGTGGTGTTGGGTTAGAAGTCAAAATGAGCTCACAAAAGGCCTTCAAATGTGCATGGAAACTATCTACACCCTAAGGCCCGTTCCACACTTGAGTGTGATGCGATGAACTCGCATCACACTCGCAACGCATTCTGCCTGAATTGCACGGCCCGAACGCTGCGAACTGGGACTGAATTGACATGCTGAGTTCAGTCCCTGTTCGCAGCGTTTGGGCCGTGCAATACGGGCAGCATGCGTTGCGAGTGAGATGCGAGTTCATCGCATCACACTCGCAAGTGTGGAACGGGCCTAAGGCAAGGTACACAAGTGGTACTCAGCCTTCTGTCCAAGAAGAGGACAGAAATCCCTTTAAAAAGAGGAGCTGTCATCAAAGCTCAAAATAGAGGACATACCTCATGTGATCACCATTGCGCCCCTTACCAATTAGACAATTTTTTTTATTTCATCCACCAAAAGATATTGCCTGGGAATTATCCGATACTAGACAAGGGGGCAGTAACCTTTTAAGTCACTTGGTTAAGGGTCCGCATTGTAGCTTGGGATCATCCTAAGGCGTGAGGGATGCAGAAGGCTTTGATTTGATTTTGGGATAGAAAAACTGTCCCATTTGTACCATCACTATATAGTGTGTGGATTGGGGCACTAGGTGAATTTATTAAACTACTGTGCACCCACAAAAGTTTGTCTCTGGCTTTTTCCTACTCATATAATGTTCCAGCTTCTGTTCAAGGATAACGAGGCTTAACATTCTTCTGATACATTTCTTCACTAAAACCTGGAGCGACAGCCAAGGATTAATGTGGACCGCTTCCAGGGCGCCCAGACTACAAGGTAGCTCTACCTCTATTGCATAAGTAATACTGGCGCTTCTTATGTTTTTGTCTGAGACTTTAGAAAGTTTCCTTTGGAGTGCCACTAGGGAATGCACCTGGTGCTTAGGGCATGGGAACGGATAATGTTTTAGTGACCCGGTGATAGGAGGGCACAAGGTTACACATTTTACTCGATAATTGGGCTTTGCCTCTATAGTTGTGTGAAGTTCACTGACGTGGAATGACCATAGTGAGAACTTCACGTGGACAGGATTGTCATCACATTTCTTTAGGTTTTGGTCGCTCCTGATGGTTCACTCCCCGCTTTCTTGTTAACACGCTTCATTATTCTCCTTTAATGAGCATGTTTTATTAGAAAGTGCTTTTCCTCCTCCTTTGTTGTGTCTGACAGAGCCAGGTAAAAAGTTATAGAGGGATTAATAAGGGAAATGTATCAGAAGTTTCTGAGATAAAACTGTTTTAATTGCCCACAGAAACCAATCAGAGCACAGCTTTAATTTTATAAAAAGTTGTGGGGAAATGAAAGCTGAGCTCCAATTGGCTGCCAAAAGCAATGAGAACAGTTCTACCCTCAGACACTTATGATAAATTTCCTCCATTGACTTCAGGCACACGAAACATCATTATATTACAGCTGCCCTAAGATCTGGTTGGTCATTTCTATATAAGGCCGTAAGCTTGCGGCGGTATATACGCCCCCCCATAGGCCGGTAATGGGCGCACAGAGCGATAGCGTACCCGTGAAAAATATAGGACATGTCCTATCTTTCCCAGTATTATGGCACAATGCACTACGTATCTCACCCCCTCCTCCTCCCCCGCCGTACACACGTTAGTGTGAATGCTAAAAAGAGAGTGATAGTCAAAAAGTAAAAACACTTAAATATGGACAATAGACTGTAGATTTTACCCTCTCTAGTCTCAATATATTACCACATGTAGGATGTATGGTTCTCATCCCCACCAGGAGTTTCCGGCTTCTATGCTATAAATGACTGAAGTACGACAGGTGGTAATTTGCCGCACATGGAAATCTAGGGTAATCGAAACACTAAAAGTTCCTCAATTTTATCAATATTGAGTTCAATGTGTGGACCGGTCATATATTTAAATATACAATATAGTTTTGCATGCCTCGCTGGTTATTTGTTGATATTGAGTTTTTATTATTCTCCTATAATTAAAAGGTAAAAACCGAAACCTGTGACGGTGATGAGATCTTTTGTTAAAAAAAAAAACACTTTGATGTGAAATTTTGGCATCATTTGCCACTGGATCCCATGCTCAGCCACCCACCACCCCTCCTCCTCATACAGGGCTAAAATAATTTAATGAAACCTTATAATAAAAAAAAACGGATGCCAGTTTTTGTTGGTGGAACAAGAATTCTGGTCTAGTTGGCAGAGTATGTCATGGAAGGAAGGATTGGTTGATACCCAACCTGTCCAAATCAAGTTCCCGCCATACACCATTCTGCTGGTTGAAAGCTGATGCTTGAAAAAAAATTCGCATTAGAATCGAAACGTCGCTTTTTTATGCCTTGATGATGCACCAATAAAGACTTCTTCATATCCTATTCCTCGGTGCTGTGGCTTCCTCCTTCCAATATTCTGCTGGTTACCACAGATCTCAAACTACTGATCACCTGGGCTGTATTGTATAGTCTCAGAGTAATGTAAACCGGTGAAGACATACATCAGACAAGCTAGCCAATGGTTACTACTGAAGACAACGACAGCAGGTGCAAAACAAGCTTACAAAATACAATGCTTCTATTACAGGGAATATCTAGATAACACTTTAATCCAATTATATAAATGCCATTAAAAATTTTAACCCACAAATTTTTATGAACCCCCAACGTTCAGACTAACGTATGCCATACAAGAAACTGGTCACTGGGAGCCTGTGGCCAAGTGAATATGGGAACATTGCAATAATTTATAATAAGAAGCCAAATTCTAGACTCAGTTTACAAAACATTGGGCCCATGGGTCATAGTCTCCATGGAGTGAATTATTATTGTTGCTAAGCTATGGGCAGAGCAATAGATACAATTATGACCATGAAGCATGCATGGTATTTCAATACACAGGGGGTAATGATTACCGAGCAGGCAATGGTCTGGCGAGGACGTTTTTAGGAGTATTTCATCTCAATCATTTCCCACATATAACCAAATTCTTCTACACCATACAGCTTGCAATGGCATCTTGTCACTACAAGGCCAGGGGCTTTTCCGCAGTTCCCAGTTTTTGAGGAAATTCTCTAAATTTGAGGTCTGTCTAGAAATACCATTTTAGGAATTCAAAAGACTTCAATGTCTAGAGCATTATAATATATACTAGAAAGCCCATATTACGCCAATGATACAAAGATATGGTCTTCCAGATAAACTCTTGGGAATTACAACAAACGCATCACATAAATGACCATATAGCCCTAACAAGGACCTGGATGATAAATCAGTTTTACCGTCTGGTCCTCTGTTTAAGACTTCCTTATTCAATTAGGTAATGATGCTGATGGGAAGTGAATACGTGACTGGGGTCTGTTTACCTCCTCATGACATCTCAGAGGGCTTTCTATTAACTAATCCATTGCCAGAGGTCAATCACATCATAAAGGACACAAATGCTACAAAATGGTTCTTTGTTTTCAGATAGAGATCGTATGCAACTTAGAGGGTTCCTCATTAAGTTCTCTCACCCTTCACCAGTAGTAGAAAGATCAAGCACATCCCTACTAGCAGTCCAAAAAGGACTGGAAAAGGCTCCATTCCTCCCGTGGTTCTGCTGTAGAAGAACTAAATACTCTGCTCCCTCAAAATGATAGAGGATTGTCTGGGGTCTTGGCAGCAGGACACTTTGGGATCATCCTATAAGATAAAGTTAACCAGAACGACAACCAACACTTCTACCTTTAGAGATCCGGTGTCTCTGCCGCCCCAGATTCCTGCTGGGATGCACGACTAGACAAGGAGGACGGATCTGGCATTTTGGGAAGCACTTTAACAGGACTTTTCAGTCTTTCGGTTCACATTTTATGATTTGCAGACTTGGCTCCTCTGGATATTCCACTCACAAAATTTCTGCCAAACGCATTTATACTTAACCACCAAAACCATTCCACATAGTAGGAGACATTCCAGGAGGGAGTAACGTTCCCACTTCATACACAGCTGTTCCCCTAACTTAGAATATGGCATGTGGACTGTATAGCACTGAGATGCCCTGAAATGCATGGACCTATGAATGTTATCTTTGGATGCAGAAGACGCCTTTTATTAGAAGAGAAGAAACACCTCAACTCCATGGACTACTGATGTCTCATGGCAAAATGTACTTAGTTAATCTACCTACGTAAAATGAGGAAAATCTAGTACTGTACACCGTATACACAAAACAAGCCCCTATACTCTATAAAACACACCTCCCAACATGATCCACGGTAATACAAATCTATCATACATAGAGCACTACGACTCCTAACACAGCCACTGGACATGCCCATAATACATCTGTATTGTATATATGCTATACATACACTGCTGACCCCTGGACATGACTATAATACACTTCTACTACACTGTATACTATGCACTACAACCCCCCTGGATATTGTACTTACCACATTATACAGTCTGCTGAGTAATAGGTGCACCCTGTCCGGCAGTGTAACTCTTGGCCATGACGAGGCTGGAGGTGGCTATGCTCAGGATACGTACTGTCCCAGGAAGTAGAGGGACCTGCTATAGTAGTCTGTTCTATAGTTTCCTATACCATTCTCCTCCTGCCGGGCTGTAGGTTGGGCTGAGCCTGGCTGGGAGGCTTGCGTGTAACCTGAGAGCTTTAATAGGTCTGACGTTTAAAGAGACAATGCCCGCTTTCAGAGTATTAAGGAAAGGCACACAACTGCGTTCATACACATCTGTCTGCATTTTACGAGTCAATTTATAGAAAAATCTTTAACCCTTATTAACCCTCGTTCCCTCCATCTGTGTAGTTTGTATGTACCACAGGCTTGAACAAAGCTAAAGAATGGAGGACACTATAGGAGCCTTTAGAGAAAAATTACATTCACCAAATAACCGTACACCAATAGAACAGAGAAATTTGTAGAACAGATTTTTAAATTCTTGTAATATAATGCCATTTAATACAATGTTGGAGAAACCAAGACGTCATTTGGCATTCGATTTACAAGTAGTCAACAAATGTTAACATACACTCGACATGGTTACAAAAAGTGCTCTATGGAGGACGGCCACAGAATAGTGTCCACAGTGTAATGCTACAGGATACGCCGCACAATTTTACTGACTAGGGTTCCACATTAAAGGGGCTGTTGAGCATAACACTATACGTAGTACAGTGGCTGATCTAGGTATTGCACCTCAGTCTCATTCACTTCAATGGGACAGTGTTGTGATAAGGTCACATGACGTCATGGGCCAGTGAAGTGGTGGGTTATTGCAGCAGGCAATTTGTGGGGTTCTGGTTTTAGGACACGTAGCTTATCCTAAACATGTGAGGCAAGATTAAGAGGGGTTTGCCAAACTGCATGATGGCCCTGAAAAAGTTGATGCCAAAAAAAAAAAAAAAAAAAAAAAGTTTTTCCAACTTTTTGGCTAACTACATACATTACCGATTTTGGTGTGCAATAAAGGGAATGTAGACTATGGGGGTTTTTTACCCTGCGCTAAAATTGTCTTTTCTTTTACATTGAAGTCAATGGGAGAGCGAAAACTTCCATCAAGTCCTCATCAGCGTGAAGTTTCCATGTAGAATTCCCTCAACCTAAAGATGTGGGGGAAAAAAAGCATGTGGAAAATCCACATAAAAACCCCAACACAAAATAGACAAATCCCCTTGAAAAAAAAAGCACATACAAATGGTGCATGTTGGATGTGAGTGAATCAAAAGTATTCACAAATTATAGGTGCTGTCTGACCACTGAGACATTTACAGTCACTAAGATTGACTATTCCAAACTTGATGTGGAGGTTGTCCCAAAACACTATCAATATTGGTAGCAATTTGACTTCGGGATCCCCACCATTGGCAAGCTCAGCTATGCTCCCCCATCCCTCCCTCAGCTATGCTCCCCCATCCCTCCCACAGCTATGCTCCCCCATCCCTCACATGGGTTTCCTAAGACCATTGGAACTATGGGTTCTCCAATGGTCTTGGGAACCAAGACACCTCCCACGTATGCCAATGGAGCTGAAAGCTCCTGTGCGCCACTGCTCTCCATCTATCACATGATAGTAGATGTTGGCGCAGGTAACATGTGATGACACCTCTGCCAGTGACAGGTCAAAGCCTGCAGAAGCCTATGGCTAAAGATGACCTGCGTGATGTCATCACGTCTTGCAGCTCCAGCGTCGGAGTGAAGAAGGCAGCAAGAGCAACAAGGTAAGAATGTTTGTTTTCCATATGGTACTGGAGGTATCATTGTGACTGTTGGTTACTGGGGGCAGACGCTGTGACTACTGGGGACAGGTCCTGCGACTACTGGCTACCGGGGACAGGTACAGTAATGTGACTACTGGCTATTGGTGGTGGGCACTGTGAATACTGGCTACTGGGGGCAGGTCCTGTGACTACTAGTTACTGAAGGCAGGTGCTGTGGATAGAGGGGAAGGCACTTTGGTTACTGTGGGCAGGTGCTGTGACTACTGGCTACAGGGGTCAGGTGCTGTGACTACTGGCTTCTGGGGGCAGGTGCTGTGACTACTGGCTACTGGGAGCACGCGTTGTGGCTACTGGAGGCAGTTACTGTGACTACTGTGAGCAGGTCCTGCGACTACTGGGAGCAGGTGCTGTGGATACTGGGGCAGGCATTGTGACTACTAGGGGCAGGGGCACTATTGCTACTGAGGGCAGGTGCTGTGACAACTGGGGGCAGGTGCTGTGGATACTGGGGCAGGCATTGTGACTACCGTAGGGAATCACTGTGATAACGATTCATAACAGTAGCAAAATTAATGTTATGAAGTAGCATTGAAAATAATTTTATGGTTTGGAGTCACCATTAGGAAGGTTGAGAACCACTACAATGGAGAGAGGCTGACTATTCTTTGGCCGCCCCTTACATATCAGATTATTGTTTCCGATTTTGGTACTTCTAGTGTATACGGGGCCTTACGAGTAGCAGATTTTTCCAGGACATAAGGATGGGACTTGTTGGATTTGAGTTGATGGATCCTTTTGTACAGAAAAATTACAAGCCGTATACTGACAAGTGACAATGCTATATAGGGGAGGTTGCACAGGTGTAAAATACTGGTGACAAGTCACTCACACACCTACCTGTCGGGCGGGGGGTGGCTGCGTAGCATTACATCAGCACA
The DNA here is from genome assembly GCA_019512145.1 of Engystomops pustulosus. NCBI lineage: Eukaryota > Metazoa > Chordata > Amphibia > Anura > Leptodactylidae > Engystomops > Engystomops pustulosus. Next base: position 16,613,521 of record CM033644.1, read on the forward strand.
CAGATAAGACTTGTATAGGGTGCCAGTCACACAGTTACGCATAGTGCACACCATCATAAAGGCAAATCCTATAATAACTTGAAAGTTGTGTACACAGTATGTGAAAGCCGAGTCCTGCATGACTGACTCATGCTTAAACCAACCAAAGATTCGTGTGGGTGAGGCTCCCGACGCTCAGATGTAGCTGCGGAGGGGAACACGTGTAAAGTGGTCGAGGAGGGAAAGTTTCTGCCTGATAAAACTTTTAGCCTTGGGAAAGAAGTGGAGGACGAGGGGGAGACACATTATCAGAAAGTTGTACAGAAAAAGAAGAGACTGCACAAGACGCACGCTGAGGCTTGTCCTGGAATCTGCTTCCTGGTTTAAAAATGATCGCCCGTAGAGGTAAGGATTGTGACATCTACAAGACTCCAGAGAGGTAAGGACATTCACAGGGCTGGAGAGCTCAGCTGGATAACAATGGTGGGGGGTCCACGGGTCAAACGTGTGGAGGACATCACATCACTAGAAGGACATCCAAGGACTAATATATACTGATGACAATCGCTATATCTCTTAATGATATCATATAGAATGATAGAAATACAATTCAGAACACTGAAGAATGGTACTAACATCATCCCACTATACTATGATCTGCCGCCTACTAGTAGCCATATGCAGGGCCGGCGTTAGGGAGTCAGGGCCGGCATTTGCCCAGGGCCCATTGTCATAAAGGGGCCTTCTGCATGTGGACTTTTGTGTGCAGGGGGTATCACTCTCTTAATACCCCTTAGTTGATGCTGGGTGAAGATGATTATCATCTATCTGTCTAGTTATCCATCTCCTATCATTTGTCTATTTCCTATTGATATATCTGTCTATCTAACCCTGTATATCTATAATGGCCCAGGGCCAATGATATTACATGATGCAATGGAAATTTTCTATAATTTCAAAACATGACACCCCTTCCCCCCCCATTTTGGGAAAATTTAGAACTCATTCTAGTTTTGTATGGCGCGTCAGTGGGCAGCATATAATAGATGGAAGACGTGGAGAAGGATCATATATGGCCTATTGTAGGATGAGAAGTAATATTAAAGGAAAGTGACCACCAAAATCCATCAGGATAAACCAGGGACACTTACTCCTAGATCCAGGTAATCTTCTTATATTTATTATCCAGGGTCTCCTTCCTTTAAAATCAACTTTGCTAATGAGTCAGATGGGCTCCTGTTAGTGTTACCAAAGCCTTTCCATGCTGCAGTTGCACGGGCTGTTACAGTGTGCAAAGAGCACTTCCCCCTACCACCACCGTGTGCTAAAACTTCTTCTGTTGCAGATTACAACAGGCGGAGGGGGAAGTGCTGCAAGAGGAGGGGGAAATATTGTAACAGCCTGTGAAGCTACAGCAGGGAGGTGCTCTGGTAACAATCCCTGGAGGTCTTCCGTCTCATTAGCATAATTTTACAAGCTGATTTTAAAGGAAGGAGGCCATGGATAACGAATATATAAGACGACCAATTCCTGTATAAGAGAATACGTCTGAAGTCCTGGAATATATGCACACATAACGCTGTCTAATGGTTAATGCACACAGCTATTGCCGGTCCACAAATCACGTCCTGTTGCACTCTAGCGCAATCCTGATTACAATTTGGTGCCGCTGTTTTGAGAAGAAGAATTCTTTGCACCATATGTCACTGATGCAAGGAGTCCCATTCCCACCAGTTGGTCGACCACCCAACGCCGTGTGAATCGTCCCCAACACAGAATGAGTCACATTTATCAAGTAAGACAACTTTCCATGAACATGGCCTCTTGGAAGGTGGATGGGGCCTACATATAAACTAAGGGATTTGGAGGTTTAGGATTTGACTCAACAATCTAATAATACTCCTATAATTCTGGAAGAGCTGGAAATTATTTTTATAGTTCCCACTATTTCCCAGCAATCATTGCTTTTATTTGTTGGCAATAATTACCAATGGTATGCTAATTAGGCTTTCTATAGTCAGGTGGGAGGTCCAGGACACCTAAATTTAAGGCCATTATGGAACAGTGTGGAGTGCTGCTTCATATTTGGATATCTGTGTGTCCATACAAATGATATAGTTGCCTCATATTTCCAACATCAATGTAAAGTGTAAGGCCCTTGTTAAAGGGGCTTTAAAACCCTGGGCGAAGTGGGGGTACTGTTAAAATAGAAAACTCACCCACCTCTCAATCCCTCCTTCTATGAAACAGGCCCATTCCCCTTGTGTTCACATTTTTGTTTGGATAAGAAGTATTGAGCCTCCAATGACTGCTGCAAACAATCACTGGCCTCAGGGGTCACATGAGCAAGAACAGTGAGGTGCAGCTGAGGCTGGTGATGGGAACCTCATCCCTTCCAAAATTGTCCAAGACCGTAAACAGTGGAAAGTGAAGTGAAACAGTCGGATAAGGCTTACTATCTTCTTGTGGATTGTAAACCAAGCACACTGACATACTGGTGTGTGCTCTTCTTTAAGCTTCATATGCCCTTGTTTTTAAGAAAAAAAAGATTTAAAAATTATGCAAATTATGAACACCTATACAGCCTGGAGCCCCTCAGACTCATTTTCATATTTTAAAAGTCTTTTTTTTGTAAAAACCAGGGTATAAGAACCTAAATGAAGAGCAGATCCTACCAGAGGGGACACACACCAGAATGTCAGTGTGCTTGGTTTATAATCCTTCATCCTGGTGGTAGCTGTCCTTTAAGCCCAGCCTCCCAGGCATTTTCCAATAAATCAAAGAAATAGCTTTCACAGGTAGCAAACAACCACCTTCAAAGTGGTCCATGTGTACAAACTGCATGGGCTGTAACACTACAGTACTTATATCCCATAAGTATTCAGTGATTAGCTATGCCTTGCTTACGTTATAAGCATCACTCTAAATACAGTGTTAATACAAGTAAGTGTCGTGTTTTGATCACTTTTCTGTTGTTTTTCCCATTTCCAGGTATGATCACAGTAAGCGAGGCTGCATCGCTGGCCGAGACCCAGGCCCACTTCAAGGCCGTGAAACCTTGGTGGGACGTCCTAATGGATTATCTCCTCATAATTATGCTCATGACGTCTTTCTTTTCTGCAACACTCCTTATCACCATGGATAAAGTTGTCTGTATGCCCAAAACCCCAAAGCTTGCCAAGAACATGTCGAATGGCTTTAGTGAAGTCGTCGTTATCACAAAACCTACTCCAACTATTCCAAAAAGAATAGGTCACCTGACCAATTTAGACTTCCAGCAGTATAGGTATGTGAGCGCCATCTGCTACCACAAAGTCGTACCTTGGCAGTCCAAGTATTTTCCTTACTTGGCCCTTATCAACACTTTGTTGTTATTGGTGAGCAGTAATTTTTGGTTTAAGTATCCAAAAACATCTTCTAAGGTGGAACTTTTCCTTTCTATCTTGGCCAAATGCTTTGAATCTCCTTGGACCACTAAAGCACTTGAAGAAACTAGTGACCAACCACCTCCAGAACATAGCCGTCAAAAGTCCAGCAGTTCACGTTCCATGGACTATTCCCCTAGGACACCACTTCTAAATCAAATTCCCTTTTCATTTGTACCCCTCTCAGTTCCTGCAATATTGGATAAAAAGGAGGAAGAGCAAGCTAAGGCTCTATTTGAGAAGATACGTCACTTTCGAGCTCATGCCGAGGACTCGGATGTTGTTTATAGGGTCTATGTTGGTCAGACTATTTTCAAAGTGGTTAAAGTCTCTATAATCCTTGGGTACTCACTCAGTTTGGTTGGTTCATTTAGCTTCCACCATTTGTGTAGACCGGGCATACAAAATCTCATGGGTTATACTGTGTTTAAGTGCACCCACAACTTGGCCTTCATACTAGAAAAACTTCTGCTAACCTATATAGTCCTTGTTTGTGTCTATGCTTTTCTCTCTGCCTATGCCTTATTTTGGATATTTACTAGATCCCTCACGGTGTACTCCTTTGAAAAAACCAGTGAAGGGCCAGGTTTTAGTGATATTCCTGATGTTAAAAATGACTTTGCCTTCATGTTGCACATGGTAGACCGCTATGACACCTTGTACTCCATGAGATTCTCTGTCTTTCTCTCGGCTGTGAGTGAAGGGAGACTCCGAGAGCTAGCTCTTAATTCTGAGTGGCCAGCAGAGAAACTGAGACAGATGATCAACAAGGACACCAATGGACGCTGCGAGCTGCAACTCGCCATGATCCCCGTTATACCAAAAGACGTCTACGAATTGCGAGAGATTGAGGTTCTGAAGTTGGAGTTGATCTCATCAGCAAAGTTAGTAGGAGCAGTTTCTCAACTCAAGTCTCTTTCGGAGATCCATATCGGTCACTGTTCAGTCAAAGTGGACCCTGATGCATTCTCCTTCATTCGAGAGCGATTGAAAGTGCTTCATGTTAAATTCACAGATTTGGAAGAACTTCCGTCTTGGATGTACTCTTTGAAGAATTTAAGTCAACTATTTCTTTCCGGCAACCTTAATTGCTCCAACAATAAATCCATCCGTCTACATTCTCTCCGTGGACTGCATGGACTTAGGTCTCTTTCTGTGACAAGTAATTTATCTCATCTACCTTCAGCAGTGATGGATGTGGCTGGGCAGCTGTCAAAGTTAAGTATACAGAATGGAGACACTGAGCTTGGGGTACTGAATCAACTAAAAAGGATGAACCAGTTACAGATGCTGAAACTTAGCCACTGCAAGATCTCCAAAATTCCTGTGGCACTTTTTGGCTTAACAAACCTGCAATGTATTGATTTAACCTCCAACCATCTGAAATACGTTGATGAACTTGGAACCTTCCAGCGTCTTCGAAGCCTGAACATCTTAAGATTATCAAACAACGCTATCTGTCGTCTTCCACCATCTATTGAGCTTCTACTTAACTTGGAAGAACTCTCCATTTCTCACAATAACCTGGATAATTTACCAGTTTCTATTTTTAATCTTGTTAGGTTAAAACATTTAGATGTAAGCTATAATCAGATCAGAGCTATCCCCCACGAGGTTGGTCACTTAACACGCCTGGAAACATTTGCTATTGTATCTAACCAAGTTTCCGCCCTACCACGTGAGTTATTCCGCTGCTCTAGACTGAGGTCCCTTCATGTTGGTTCCAATAAACTTACTAATCTACCACCGGAGATTGAACAGCTATCTCTTCTGTCCAGCCTGGACCTCATGGGCAACAACTTGACTGAATTGCCAAAGGAGATTGCAAATTGTTTTCAGCTGAAAAAAGGAGGGATTGATGTGGAGGAACATGTTTTAGGAACATTACCACCAGAAATACGGAAAAAATTCTTGTAACTGAATGATGGACAGACCATATTTGAAGACACATCTCTTATGGGTCTAAAGCTGACCATACACATTAGATCAATGTCTTCCCAATCCACGGGTTATCAAACATGTAAAAGTTCAACCCCAAAAATTATATACGAAAAAGAAAATAGTGCCTCAATGATTTTAGAATAATATGGTAGATTTAACATTATATCTATAGAGAAGCATTATTTTTCATTTACTTATTAAAGGAAATCAACCATTAGACATGCCGGGATCACCTAGAAAAGAAATGTAGAATTAGCAGCACGGAGCAGGGGGACAAGATGCCCAGGCTCCAGGCTGCTAATTATGCATGTCCCCGCACCTCCCTCTCCCATGCTAGAAGAGGGAGGTGTCATCACGTGGTGATAGTGAATTCATGCCTCTTGCGTGACTTCAACTCCATCTCCCATGCTCCAAGTATGGGAGAGGGAGGTGCGGGTGTGTGCATAATTAGCAGCCCGGAGCGCCGGACATCTTGTACCCACACTCCGTGCTGCTAATTGTAAGTTTATTTTCTAGTTGATCCCGGCGTGTCAAGACTAGCAACGGACAGTGCCAGGATTAAGATGAAGAGGAGCAGAGCTGACTATTTCTAGGTTTTATTTTGTTTTGTTTTTTTTATATTAGTTGAACTCCTTTAAGGAAAAATGGCTACCTTGTTTAGCTGTGTCTGCTATGGCAGCTTATACATGGGTACGTACAGGTAGATGAGCTGGGATGAAATCAGATGAAATCTGCCCTTTACATCCCTATAAATTATTTCTCAGGGGTGAATATCCCCTTAAAGGAAATCTACCATCAAAATTTGTCATGATAACCCAGGGACAGCTACTCATAGATCCAGGAACAGTGACTGTGGTCATTTTCTTATATTTGTTATCTATGGTTTTCTTCCTTCTAAAATCAAATTTTAAAATTATGCTAGTTATGCTTAGTGCTGTAGTTTCACAGATCTCCCCTCCCCATAAACTTCCTTATTCTGCTCATTGTAACATTCTGTGAATCTGCAGCACTAGGGGGCTCTGGTAATGCCCCCAGAGCCCTTTTGGCTAATTAGCATAATTTAAAATTTATTTTAGAAGGAAAGAGGCCATAGATAACAAATATAAGATTAAAATAATTACAATGTCTGGGTCTATGAGTAAGTACCGTGTTGCTATAGGTGTAATAGTATCTTCATACATACAGCATGCTACAATATCTGCGGGACAGATACCTAGACAATAACATCATGAAGAACTCTGCGCACAGTTTACAATGTATATGTGAAAGATGTGGGTTTCTTTTTGAAAAAGTTCTAACCTCTATATAACTTTGTAGAAACTTAAACCCTACAATGATCCTGATCCATAGCTTTTATTATCACCCAGAGCTGTGCTCACAATTCTGCTGACGGCTACTAGTAGCTGGCTAGTTTTTCGGTCAGCTCTTGCATCTATATCTATGTGCCGTTTCATTGGAGGGAAAGGTCTGACATTCTGTATGTGAAACAAACCTAACACGGCTGGTCAGTGTAAAATTCCAGGGTGTGGGCGGGGAATCTCTTAGCAGACACATTATGATCCCTCTAGTTCTGTGGGGTGACAATTTGGTTAGATTATCAGAGTACAAGGCGTATATGCACTTTCATCTGGCTTCTGACACTGAACTAACACACTGACACATAGAAAGAGATGAGACAGATCAGAGATGATGAGATGCATGAGATTTCTGTTACACAGAGGCATGACAGACAGAGGCTGACAGACTTTTACACTGTCAGCCCTGCTACATCTGTGTTGTCACAGATATGTGCCTGCCTCTCCCTTCCTCCGGATAACTAATTTGCCTGGATTTTGTAGTTTGCAGCTTCTCTTTCCTCACAATGTGGTGCTGGCAGGAAGTGTCTGTGTGAGCTCCATGCTGGCTGCAGGGGGTGTGGCTACAGGCTCAGAGCAGAGAGTCACATGTGTTCCTGTTGAATAATATATCCCTCACTAAATTATTTTTTGTAAACACCCTGGGCGCACATTTACTATGTTTTGTATATATATATATATGTATGTATGTATATATATATATGTATATATATGTGTGTGTGTGTGTGTGTTTAATTTTGGACATAAAAATCCCTACTGCGATCTCTTTGTTTACTGTCATTACTGTGTCCATTGCATGACATTCCCGAAGGCAAAATCAATGAAAACAGAGTGGTAAGTAGTATAGTGTATAGTTCACACAAAAGTCTACCTCCTATTTATTTCAAAGGGAAGACCCTAGATCTGTTTCCACAAATGGAAAATGTGTGAAATGGGCTAAAATCTTAAAATATAGCACAAACATGCTGGGGGGTCTGTGACCTGGACTCAGAAACACAACAACATAACATTGCATTAGTGCAAAGTCAGACAAAAAACTGGCGCATACGCTTTAATAAATGTATAATAAACTACAAAGTTGGCTGGTCCCACCGAAATTGCCAGGTTTAGTTAACAATCATCTCATGTACAGGCAGTCCCCGGGTTACGTATAAGATAGGTTCTGTAGGTTTGTTCTTAAGCTGAGTTTGTATGCAAGTCAGAACTGTATATTTTATAATTGTTACCCCAGACAGAATTTTTTTTGGTCTCTGTGACAATTGGATTTTAAAAATGTTGGATTGTCATAAGAACCAGGAGTAACAATAAATCTTCATTACAGACCCCTGTGATAACTGTTATAGCTGATTATTGTAGCCTAAGGCTAAAGTACAGTAAATTACCAATTACCAGAGGTCCGTTTGTAACTAGGGGTCTTCTATAAGTCAGGTGTTACCACCTCTATAATGCCATCTTAAGGGTGCACTTGGTGTTTTGGTTGCATCAAAACAGATGCAGCAAACCGCATGTGTTAGGACGTTTTTAAAAGCTGAAGAGGAGATTTGCATAATTACATTGTTGTAAAGATTGCGTTTACTAAGCGTTAACGCATGCGTTTTGTAAACCCAATGTTGACAACAATGTAATTAGGCAAATCTCCTCTTCAGCTGTTTGTAAACGCAGCCAACGCAGCCAACATTTTACAATGCTTTTTCAAGCTTTGAAAGCATTTTTCTTCCTTGCTGTAAGTGTAAGCAGCTGTGAAAATGTGTACACAGCTGCTTACACTTCCAGGAATGAAAAAAAAAACGCTTTCTATGGGTGCATTCAAACGTTAATGCGCGTGTTTTCAAATGCAAGTTGGGGGAGGGGAGCAGCATGGGGAGAGGAGAGAGACAGAGGAAGTTCTGTAGAATTACAGACTGGGATAGAGGGACTGATAGGGAACAGGGGAGATCTTGTACCTCACTCTTCTGTGCAGGAGACATCTGTATCCACATTCTTGAACAGATCCAGCCTGCTACATACACAGAGAGAGCTCTGTTACATGACCTCTTCCTCTGTGAGCAGGGAGCAGCATCCCTTCCCCTCCCATGAAACTGTCCAGTTTGTAGATTTGTTTGTACTACGGACTCCAGGGATAATCAGCACAGGCAGAGGAAGCAGCTACTGCAGCACTGAGGTACTCTGAGGAATAGCAAGGAAACTGCTGCATATAGGTAACAAAGATAATAGGCAAAGTTGTTTTACATCCCAAGAGCTATTGATTTTTTGAAAAAAATTTTAGAAAGACACTCCCGTACGGCATTGTTAGCCCATTGCCTTCTGTGGGGGACGTATATACACTGAATATATATGTTGGGCACATTCCCATTACAGCAGTGTGAACGTAGCTTAAGTGTAATCTGTACGCAAGTCAAAACAGGTAAAATTTATCATTTTAACTCCAGACAATTTTTCTAAATTCCAATTGGAATTTCTAAATTGTGTGCTGTCATGGTGACAAGGATTAACAAAAAGCGTCATTACAGACAACTTACAACTAAACAAAAATAAAACTATAAAGAAAAATTCCCCAGTGACTGTATCCTGTACAATATGTGACAGTTAGAGGTGGACATATTTTGGGATGGATCTTGAGTTAGCTGTCTTTCTGCTCCTGAAATACTCTGTGCTACTGTGAAGAGTCATTTTTAACTGGGCCAAGTAGTTCTATTTTCACCTTGTTATAGTTGCCCCAAAGCTCAGAAAATGATGTGAGGTTCTTTATATAGTTATATTAGTAGAGGAAAATAAAAAATCACAGCATATTTAATGTACCTGCTGAGTCTCCAAAAACTGCCATAAATGACCACTTTAGGACTCGCGCTCAAGCGCATGCGTATTCGCATGCCAAACGCGGTATCTCCTGCGCAAGCGCAGTAAGGGTTCCCAGCGCATGCGCGCTACGAGCTGTCAGTCTTGCCCCCCGGCGATGTCAAGTTGTCGCCTGTCAGTAGGGCAGCGCATGCGCGGAGCCGTCTGTCAGTCTACCCCCGCGCGTGCGCACTGCGCTGTTTGTTTATTATTAGTGCGCGGAGGGAAGATGGCGGCGTCCTCCATAGAACAGAAACTCTCTCGTCTGGAGGCGAAGCTCAAGCAGGAGAACAGAGAAGCGAAGAGGAGGATCGAGCTGGAGATTAGCCCGCAGCGTGCCCGGCCTAGTAAGAAAGATGGAGGCGGTGGATGGGGAGAAGAGGGAGTGATGGGCCCGGGGGATGGGGGAGGGGAGCCTGAAGCTGATTATATTGTACTGACTGCAGGCGGCGCTGTGTATGGGGTCAGGGGGCATCTGATGGACCAGTCACATGACTGGGTGGCGCTGGTGATCTCTTTGCCGTTGTCAATGGTAACTGCATTGTCGCCATTGATTCCCAGCTCCTCACGAAAAACTCTACGTTGCCATACTGTGACACTGTGACGTATCTGCTGCTGTATAAAGGCATGCTAGGATGCTGTTCACATCTGTATTCACTGCCGTATAATTTCCTGTAATATAACGGACCCTAGACTAAGCCATAGGGGTCAGACATTGGGGCACGGCGCCATTGTTAGGATTCTGCTTGTAGGATGGAACAGGGAATGACCACGGAGGTGTGAACAGAGCCCTGTACTCTCCCCCTCACCATAGGGGGTCCGGGACAAGGTGGGGGATGGGGGGGACGCCATGTTTACAGGAGCGGCTTTATGTCGCAGATGTCAGGACCCGTAATGTGCACTTTCTGCAGGGGTAGTTTGTGTTGTGATTGTCGGGGGCCGGTATTGTTGTGTGGTGGTCTATGGGTGGGCTGGCTGTATGTTTGGGGCTTTATAGTTACCGGACAACAATAAAGGGGTTGTAGCAAGTCACAAAGTTATACCATAGCTGATTGGGACCCTCATTGATCAGGAGACTAGGGGTCTAGCTCTCTTTAATGATGGATGTTAGTAATCCCAAAAAGTTTCTATCTTCCTGTCTGTGCTGCTCCTTCTGTGAGTGAGAACTGGACCCAATTCTCCAGAATAATCAGTTTTTTGTACCCCGTGTTGTGGATAGGGGATCACTTCTTAAGTTGATGGTGAGTGTCACGTCTCATCTGATGGAACAGCATTTGTATTAAAATAGGGGGGGGGGGACTCGCAAGGACGTCCATCCGCATCTATCACTCTCCAGGAAGCGATGACGCCCCATACAGGGTGTTTATGACCACGGAGTCACCTAACCACCAAGGCCAAGTACAGTATATAGCGACATATATATCAGCAGCCAGATGCTGAGGGGTCTTTCCTGAATATCAGACTCCCCCCTTCTAAGGGGTTGTCCCAGAATAGATCCTTATCCCCTATGCATAGTGTATATGGTCCATGCATGGACTGCTGAGACCCTCAGTGATCCCAAGAATGTGTGGATGAAGTATATAGTGTTCCATATCCATATAAGAGCTATACCCTCTTAGGTTACGGATGTGATTTGGTTGCCGTACAATGTTGGCACCTTGGTTTACAATGACATCTTGCGCTACGGAAGTCAGAGGCTCCCAAATCCTTGGTTTAGGTCTTCTATTTTTGGTGTTACCCACCATCCCGTCTTGATGTGTCCATCTTCTTGGGGAACACTCCTTTTAGCACCTACAAGAGAGAAACCAGACCATGTACTGGAGTTGAGGATGCCATGGTGACTTTGATGTGCAGGTGTAGGGCTGTGTTTCTGAGGAACATCTTTAGAAGATGTTGTGGCTACTAATCGCTTCCAAGAACTGGACTGGGCTCATAAGCTGAAGGTTGTGGCTTAATACTTGTAACTTCCTGACCTGCCCCAGAGAGGTTTCATCCATCAGTCCTGCATATCAGAACATCTGAGACCCCCTAAGGCTGGCTCTATAAGAGGATTAATGTTCTCCAGGATTTCCTTCTCTGGTTTATATCAATGTTCTGCAATTGAACCCTTAAATGGATCCATGAAAAACCTGTCAGAGATTCGTCTTGGTCATGTGAATATAACCTAAGCCTTGGGGTGTTCTGCTGACCTGCTTCCTCCGCAGTGGGATACTTGGATGTTCTTAGTGTGGACCTTCTGGTCTACTGCCATGTAGGTTATTGATGGATCCAGTGGTAGTTTACCTACAGTAGTTGTAACATGGAGAGAACCCCCAAAGTATCTGTCTCTCTATGCTCAGGGCAGTCCAATTTAGTGGTTATGGAGGTCAAATGTCAAATTTACTTTCAGACTGAAGGAGATCTTTCAGAGGTTTGTATGTGGGAAGCTGGAGACTGAGGCGGTTGAGGCTACAGGTACACGCGGTGTAATACATGAAACCTCCTCCTAGCACTGCAGCCTGTTTCCATGAATGGGGTCTTTTCTCTTTTTGGTCATTTGATGAGCTCGTAGAGGTGGAACCCTCCTTCCCTGACCCATGTGGTGAGGCAGCCTCCACCTCCAGGCGGACAATGACAGTGTAGGGATAGATGTGGATCCTCTTTGATGAGATCTGTACGGGACATTATCAGAATTCTTCATGTGTCGTCACTTCATTATCTCCGGACACCTTCTTGTCACCCGGTCTGTATTCTTGTGGTCCTCATGTTCATACAGTGTGTTCCATGTCTTCACCCCTCTGGTCACCCCTGCCCTACTGTTCTGTCTGTCCCCCTTTTATCTCCTAGGTTGCTCTGTATTTTACGTTGATTTTTTTTTCCCCTATTTTTCCCCCAGTTATTCTCATCACTCTAAGCCCCACGCCCGCTCCATCCCAGCGAGCAGGTACCGGATTGTCCTCGTCAGCTCTTCACTTGCTCCAGTCCCAGCTAACCTCCCCCTCCTCCATATGTCACTCTTAACATGCACCCACTGCTTTTTTTTTTACGTGTTTTTTTTGTTATTTTCTTCAGTGTTTCTCTCCTCATTCTGACCCTTTTGTATACATCTGATCTGTCCCCCATCCCCTCCGCTGCTCAGGCTTGGCATTGCTCTTGCATGGGAGGGGGAATGTTGCATGTAGTGTGGACACGGCATGTAGGCTTTCTATAGAGCATGTGCTCAGAAGAACCTAACAATCGGATATGAGATGGGGAAGGGTTAAACGGAGAGCAAGTATTGGGATTTCTTCAGGGGGCATTGCATGGGGTATAACAGGACTAATGGGGTGCACCTGTATAGGGCTTGTAGGCTACATGTGGGGTAATGGGGACAGTTACTTATCTTCCTCCCTCTTCTATATACCACCCTCTACCCCTTTTTTTGTGCAGCCTTGCAGCTCCCTCTTGCCAATGATGGACACACCCGTCCTGACAACCCCACGCACCACCACCCTTCACATCCAGCCCGACCACGGCATATGCTGAGCCTACCCCAAACCAACTACCTGACACAGCGCAGCTTGGAGAGGTAAGTCTATGTCCTGGTGTTGTATAATCCTGCACCCAAATATTGTATAATGCTTCTACACATCAGGATATTTGGGATACATTGTTGTGCTGTAGGTTTTTGCCACATGGCTCAGAATGGTGGATATACTGTACAGCAGGTACATACCCTTTAATGAGATCGACCTCCTTATAGGGTATCGTGTGTTATAAATATAGGGTGTAAATGTCCGGATCCTCAGCAATGTTCGTTTGTTATAAATATAGGGTGTACGCGCCCAGATCCTCAGCAATCTTGCATTACCAATACTCATCGAGATAACAAAGATCAAGCAATATCATATGGACTTTCCTGTTCGGGTCATGCATTAGTTAGGGTTGCTACAGTAGTGATCCAGGTACCATTTGTAAGCTAAGATTTTGGTACTTCAATTTTTTTTTCTAACGAATAAATGGCGCCTGTCATGGGGGAAAGTCATTTGTCACCCTCATTGGGTCCTGCTTGGACCCGCACCTGAGGATAGAGAATGCTTCACACTTAATTTCCTTTCCTGCATATCATTCTGCTTACTCTCCCATTGAGCACCTAGATTTATATCTGCTGGTGTGGCAGCCCACTATATGGGCAAAATTGTTTGCCGTTATCTGCTCATATAATTGGACACTGGTGTGGATTTTAATTTTTTATCTAGAGGTAAATGTTACATTATTTTTAGGACTATAAGACGCACCCTAGATTAAGTCATCTGAAAAAGGAATAATATATTTTACACCAATTAAACTTGTTAGTTGCACACAAGCACAGCACACTTATCTCTGCTACATTTACACACATGAGCAGAAATGGGAACACACTCAGCACTGCTATACACAAACACACACATAGGAACACACTATGCATTGCTATAAACACACAAACAGAAATAGGAACACTGTCTGGGCACTGCTATACACACATAGGAACACTGGCTGGGCACTGCTATACACAAACACACACATAGGAACACACTAGGAATTGCTATAATCGCACAAACAGAAATAGGAACACACTCTGCACTGCTATACACACACACACTGACTAGACACTGCTATACACAGGAACAATCACACAAAGAACACACCGTCACCTTTTCTTCTTTCCCAGTCCCAGCCCTTACCTTCTTCTCTCACTCCAGGTCCTATTACATTTGGGACACCCAGTGTAGTGAGAGAGCAATGCAGAGTCTCCTCTCTCTAGGAGAACGGTGCAGCGCTATGTCAGCGCCTCTCCTGATCTCCATTCCAGCGGCCAGGAGGGTCTGGCAGTGCTGGATCCTCCTGAACCACGGATAATAAGAGGCAGGTACTTTTTAGCAAGATTTTTTTCTTGCTAAAAAGAGCGTCTTATAGTCTGCAAAAATATGGTATGTTTAAAACTCTATTTTCACCAGTTGGGTTTTATTGATTTTGTTTAGTGTTTTGTTTTTTTGTGGAAAATATCAAAGCCCAATCCATTCTTATATTCCCACCTGTGGATTGGGGATAACTTCTAAACTTGTGACTGTCCTTCAGTGAGACTGAGATGCACAAGTGGACAGGTTTGTCACTATTTATGTAAGAACCCCCTTTAAGTCTGACCCAAATTCACTTCTGGTAGAAGGAATTGCTATATCGCCACCTAGTGGCTAGTTGTAAAGAATGGGTTGAATTATTTTTACCATTTTGGGAAAGCTTTGGGTCTGCTGACCTTTGCCTTGTAATAAGAGCACACTATAATTTCTCCTGTATTCGATCCCTTCTGGTGGTACATGGGGGGGGGGGGGGGGACACATTTTTGCCTCGCTCCATACACCCACCACTTCCCATCTGTGACTTCAGCTGCTTCTTGAGACATCTTGCTTTCCCTGAGATTAGGATTGCAGCATTTTCATGTTAGTATGAATCATTATGGCCTTTCCAAACTCTTCAGTTTTATGTATTTTTTTTTCCCTTAGCACTGAGATTGACCAGAAACTGCAAGAAATAATTAAGCAGACGGGGTATCTGGTGATCGATGGGCAGGTGAGATGTGTTGTGGATGATGGGTGTTACACTGATATTATAGGGATAGCGTTGGAGATTAATCTTTGATTTTCCTTCAATCTAGAAATACCAGGCCGATATAAATGACTTGGAAAATTTGGGGGAAATCGGCAGCGGGACGTGCGGACAAGTGTGGAAGATGAGATTTAAGAAGACTGGACACATCATTGCTGTGAAGGTAACTGTGTAATCTGATAGGACGCTGGGCCCATCCCATCCCCCAGAAATCAATCGCTGGATCACACAGATGTCTGGTCCGTGACCTCAGTCATCCCATCCTGTACCCGGGCAATAGCCGAAATGTATCAGGACCGGGATTTACCATATTATTACATGATTTATTACTACTCCAATTGTATATCTACAGCAAATGCGGCGTTCTGGAAACAAAGAGGAGAATAAAAGGATCCTGATGGACCTGGATGTGGTACTGAAGAGTCACGACTGCCCCTACATTGTCCAGTGTTACGGCACCTTCATTACAAATGTAAGCTATAACCAAAATTATCATTTTATTTTTTTAATTTTTTTTGCTGTATGTTGATGTTTTATCCTGCCATTCGGTATGTAGCATTCTGTGTAGCTGCAGTGTAAAGCATGGGGGAGAGATTGAGTATTGAGGCTCCTCCTGAGTCTGTAGACTGCTGATCTATTAACTTCATCTTCTAACTCTACAGACGGATGTATTCATAGCCATGGAGCTGATGGGGACATGTGCAGAGAAGCTGAAGAAGAGGATCCAGGGTCCAATCCCAGAGAGCATCCTGGGAAAGATGACTGTAGCGGTGAGTGCTGCCTCGGGCCTATGGCAGATACAATGCACTTCCTGGGGAATAGAATGAGACGGTCCTCTGTATCTTTTCAGATTGTAAATGCCTTGTACTATCTAAAGGAGAAGCATGGCGTTATACACAGGGACGTCAAGCCTTCCAATATACTGCTGGACGCCAGTGGACAGATAAAGCTTTGTGACTTCGGCATAAGTGGTCGCCTCGTGGACTCCAAAGCCAAAACCAGAAGTGCGGGTTGTGCTGCTTATATGGCGGTAAGAGAGTCCAGGGTCTGCTACCTTCCTTCAGAGCCAACATGCATTCAGGTCTGATTGCCCAAGGGAGGAGAATGTTATACAGCCAGTCCCCGGGTTACATCCAAGATCGGTTCTGTAGGTTTGTTCTTAACTTGAATTTGTATGTAAGTCGGAACTGTATACTTTATCATTGTAACTCCAGCCAAATTTTTTTTGGTCTTGGTGACCATTGAATTTTAAAAATGTTGGGTTGTCATAAGAATCAGGATTAACAATAAATCTTCATTACAGACGCCAGTGATAACTGTTATAGCTGATTATTCCAGCCTAAGGATAAAGTACATTAAGTTACCAACATCCAGTGGTCCGTTTGTAACTATGGGTCGTATGTAAGTCAGGTGTTCTTAAGTAGGGGACAGTCTGTATCCAATTATAAAATTATTCGCTTTATTGTTGAAATTCATCTGGGGTTATTTCTATAGTGTATCAATATATATTGGACCTTATTTTGGATTTCCTGATTTTGGGAGGAGGACATAGGACCTATAGAGAAAGATCAAGGGGAAGAAATCTTAGAGTACGCTCATAGGCTATCAAAACTGTATTTACTCCACAGGTTTTATATTTAAAAAGTGAAAAAATCTCAAATTTAAATATTTTTTTTTTTAAAATAAGGGTCTCACTGCATGCATTCACCAGTACAGGGGTTTTACTGTACACTCAGGTGTTATGGTATTTAAAGTAGACCTGTATGCACTCGGCTCCCTCTAGTGGTGGTTGCTGGTAGCTTCACTGTATGATTTCATATATATGCTGCTGTACGGGACTTCTGGGACAAACCTGTGCTGCATCAAACTGCAGGATAAATCCACTTTTAATACATGTAAAAATTATATATATTTGGAGCACCCAGGGCATATGTAACAGAAAGATTAGACTGAAGCAAGCGTCATGGCTCTACTTTCTCTTTTTTTTTTTTTTTTCCAGCCTGAGAGAATTGATCCTCCAGATCCAACCAAACCGGACTACGACATCCGAGCAGATGTGTGGAGTCTGGGGATCTCATTGGTAAGATGAAAGTTGTGACTAGTCTGACTACATGCTGTCCCCTAAAATGAGATGCATGTGATTCATTACCGCTGCTTGTGCTTATTCTCCCTTAGGTGGAGCTGGCAACAGGACAGTTCCCCTACAAGAACTGCAAGACAGACTTCGAAGTTCTCACCAAAGTTCTTCAAGAAGAGCCTCCGGTTCTCCCTCATAACATGGGCTTTTCTCCTCTCTTCCAGTCTTTTGTGAAAGACTGGTACGTATGGGCATGACTGACTAGGTGGTCTGTGATTTCTATACTATTACATTTTGTGGTAACGCCAGTATTTTTTCCCTACAGTCTTACTAAAGATCACAGAAAGAGGCCAAAGTACAATAAGCTTCTGGTGAGTAGGAATCCTGTATTAAATTCACTGACTTGGTGTATGTGGCTGGTCTCCCACACACAATGATCCTTAACCCCCTAATGACTGCCGACTTTTTATCGCCATCGTTAAAGGACATCAATCACCAGGATGAAGGACTGTATGCAAATGAGCCTGAGGGGCTCCAGGCATCATTGACACCTATGGAGCCTGGAGCCCGGAGCCCCTCGGCCTCAATTACATACAGTCCTTCATCCTGGTAGTAGATGCACTTTAAGGGTAGTTCTTCTGATGCAATGCCATTCTATGGTGTCTATTGTTTTATTGTCTATTGTCTGGTGTCTTATCGTGGGTTGTTTTATCACAAAAAACAAGATAATATACAACTATAGTAACAGAATTTTTTTTTTTATAAGTTATAGCTTGTAGATGGCCTTGACAATAAATAAAAACATGAAAAATGGCTTGGTCATTAACATTCAAAGATGAGGGGTTAAAGGAAATTTATGTTTCAATCATGTTCATCCTCCTTGATTGTGTTGGTGGATTTCCTTTTCACCACCTCCTGGCTTAGGTTTTTGATGTCAAAATGAGTTTGGGGTCTTCTAGGTCAGGTTCTGGTCCAGTGTGGAGGAAGTACTTGCTTATACATGACACATTACTTTCCGTGCCTGTAACCACCCCTCTGCGTTGTCTTGCAGGAGCACCCGTTCTTGCGTCAGTACGAGACCCAGGAGGTGGATGTAGCTTCCTGGTTCCAGGACGTCATGGCTCAGACAGAGTCTCCAAGGAGCAGCACTCTCCTTAGTCCCCAAAATCTACCATTTTTTGGCAGGTAGCATCTGGCCTGGGAGGGGAGGACTGCCCCCTGCCCAACATCATCTGCAGATGTGGCTTTCGGACTCAAAAATGGATAATCGTCTATTATTTGTTATATTGGGGATTCTTGTGAACATTCTTCCTGCGAGGAGAGGTCACTTCCCCACTCCCTCACCATCTCTTCTGTTGGAGATATATATTTTTTTCCCCCCCACCATCAGCCTCTCCCAACACTTTGGAGCCCCCTTTATATTATGAGATTTCATTGGTGGACACCTCACCACCCGCCTCTGCATCAGAGTTGGAGGAACATCTATACTATAAACTCTAAGCTTTGCTTCAGCCACTTCTTCTAGGATATAGATTCTGCCTCCTGATAAGGTGGTCCTTTTTTTTTTTCCGTGATGGGGTGGTCTATATTTATTTATGAAAGTTTGGCATTTCGTAGAGTCGCACCCTATCCGAGGACGGAAAGCTTCGGCTTGGCTTATTCCACCCATAGTACTATGCAGATTTCTAGGACCACCAGTAAGTCTTGGCTCCGGACTATGACATTGAGGCGTCCGGTTTTGGAGGATCCGCTTTAGCGTCTTCATTGGACTCTCATCTCTGCGTTTCTTGTCCCTGTCAGATATTGCTATGAACTTCATCCATGAAAATTATGTATCCAAGAATTTCTCAGCGGAAGCGGAGCCTTTGTAGAGGAGGGTGCACTGTACTATGCTGTAAACGTGTCCTATTTATAAGTGTATCTACTTAAAGTTACGGTAAAGTTTAGGGGGGAAAAAAGACTCTTTTGGTGCTTCCACCACAAAGACTTAAGAAACGGGATCGAGGAGCGGTCCTCTGCTAGCTCAGGATGACGTGGATGAACCATACGAGGTGAGGGAGTGGGAGAAAGCGATGGACTGAAAACCGTAAAGACTGAACCTCCGTAGAGGTGGGCACAGGAGTAAGTTATTACAATTTGGGGCATTTATTTAAAGAAACAAAAGCCCTAAATGACAAAAGTTGGGAAATTTTGCAAGTGAAACGAGGGACAGGAACGTCATTGTTCTTTTGGCGGGCGCAGATGGCGTGCGAAAGTGAGGAAAGCGCAGAGGATGTCTATACGTGGGAGGTCGGAGTTGGATGATCAATGTTCTGCTTGTATTCAGGACTGTTCAGAAATGGGTCTATAGATGCAGTTTTAATGCATTATCCGTTAATTAAACGCCAGATCAATTTGTGACTACCTCCTTCCTATGGGAGGGCGGAGCCAAGAATTGTTGAAATGGGGGGGAGGGGCTTATTATGACTGTACCAAAGCTACGTGGTGGATTTGTGGGGGTGGGGCTAATGGGGATTTCCCCACCGGTTTTAATGTCTGTAATTCTATTACTGCAGCAGTGTAGCGGTGGCTGTTACACTGTCTTGTAGTGTGGCTGTGTGTATGTGTGTTTCTTCTCAATTTTTTTTTTTTCTCCTTCATTTCACCCAATCACCCCTCCCTTCTTTTCTCATCTCTTTCCCTCTATATATCCACTCTACTATTCCTGTTGCATGTGTCCAGTTGGCTCTTCTGCAGGGGGGGCCATGTTTGAAATAAATTCTGCTAAAACACTCCATGGGGCGTCGGGTTTACTTTTCTTCAACTTTTGGGCAAGTGGTTTTTCTGAGGCAGGGGGGAAGATAATTGAAAATAAATTGACAAACTGCGTATGCCAGGTTTTTATGCGTCACAGACGCTGTCATTTACTGATGTACGGTGAGGACTCGGCCCATGAGCCCATCCATGCTGTCCCTACAGTTATGTCACACAACTTCCCTCTGTCCTTGCACGGTCCTCACTACACTGTACAAGTCTATGGAGGGACAAGTTGTTTCTCTGATTGGATCGGATTAAAGGAATGAGAAAACCATTTGCACACGGGGTATAGTGCTGTCCCATGTGGTTACAGACTAGAAAATCATTGGTGGATAAGGGACCTTAAAGGGGGTTGTCCAATTTCAGCAAATGTAGTTTGTGTAATGAAAAGTTGGACAATTTTCCCATATCCTTTCTGTATCTATTCTTTATGGTTTGCTAAATCTCTACTTGTTATTCTATAGCAGTGATGGCTAACCTATGACACGCGTGTCAGTGCTGACACGCCTAGCCATTTTCAGTGACACGCGGCCGCCAGAGAGTTAAGTTTCATCCTCGGCTCCTACATGGCCAGGTGAAGTAGCACCAGGAGAGGTGATCCGACCATCAACTCCAGAAACTCCTCTGCAGCTCCTGATAGTTGTGCTGGGGGGAGTTGTTGTGGTAGGTCACCTCTACACTGACCATCTACACAGCAGGGATGAGGGAGGACAACCACTCTCATCATACATACAAGACATCATACAGTGAGTAATGTCAGTGTACTGTATGTCATCAGGGCTTGTGTGTCAGTTTTGTGATGTACAAGCCCTGAAATAATCGCAACGCCTTGCAAATCGTCAGACATTGCGATAATTTTGCTCCTCATGAAGGAGATGCAGACAGCGGCACCTGCGACTCACTATAACCTGTTTACTTTCATGACAAAGTTTGCAGGTTACTAAGCTTTTCACACGTGTCTGATTGTAACCGATCTATTACAATGTGCGATTTGCACATTGTAATAAATAGATGATGTGGAAAATCCCCATATACTGCCATCCTGTAGTACATGGTAGGATCAATTAGACAAAAGCACCCTAGAAAATGAAATAATTATACATATTTGTTATTTAAACTATAAATATCACAAAATTATGTTTTTTTTTCTCAAGGTGACACACCACCCGAGTTATGCTCGGTTTTTTGGCGAATTTTGACACACCAAGCTCAAAAGGTTGCCCATCACTGTTCTATAGGAAGCTTCATTGTTTACTTCCTGTGGATAATTACTAATCCTTGGTCATGTGATTTAATCACCTGTTTGAGAACTCTAGTCATGTGATGTCACACAGATGGACTGCTTGTTATATCCCTGGTCATGTGATGTCACACAGGTGCACAGCTCCTTATATCCCTGGTCACGTGATGTCACACAGGTGCACGGCTCGTTATATCCCCGGTCATGTGATGTCACACAGGTGCACGGCTCGTTATATCCCTGGTCATGTGATGTCAAACAGGTGCACGGCTCGTTATATCCCTGGTCATGTGATGTCACACAGGTGCACGGCTCGTTATATCCCTGGTCATGTAATGTCACACAGGCGGACAGGTCATTATATCCCTGGTCATGTGATGTCACACAGGTGCATAGCCTACTATAACAATGAAGCTTCCTACTGTGAGCAGATAATTCTAGAAGACTGTGAAAAATTGATACAGAAAATATATAGGAAAATTGTATAACTCAATCCTTCTTAATCATTTACTGAAAGTGGACAACCCCTTCAGTTGTCTCAAGAACCTTTTATCTTGCCCCACAACTGCTAATAAATCCACTCTGTCAAACGCTTGAACTGCCTCCTCCTTCTCCCCCGCCCTGTCCATAGACTTAAATGTTTTATGCAGAATTATTTAAATTGGATATTCTCCTTCAAGAAAAAAAAAAGGCAACGTTTATTTTTGCCTAGTTTATAAATATATTACTGTAAGTTAAAAATATAATTGCAATTTTTAAAGTTGATGTTTAAAGGCAATCTTCCATCAAAATCAAGCATTGGGTTGTCATGCAGCAGCACACAGTGGGAGGGTGATGCAGTGTAACAGCCTATGAAACTAGAGCTCTGGTAACGCCCGCCAATCCTTTCTGAGTCATAAGTATAAAAGTTGATTTTTAGAAGGAAGGAGGCCATGGATAACACATATAAGAATATTACTACAGTCACTGTGTCTGGATCTATGAGTAATGTCCCTGGTTTAGCAGGATGGATTCTGATGGTAGATTTCTTTTAATGTGGTTGTCCCAAGTACTTTAGTATAGGGGGGTCTCTACTGCTGAGATGCCATTTGATGGGTGAGAATGGGGAGCACATTAGTGCTGTCTATGGGAGCACTCAGAGGTAGGTGAGGCCGTTCTCCACTATGTATGTAATTCTCATACAATTGAATGGAGCAGCAGGTCACTTGCTCGTCCAGCCACTTCACCCATTAGTGAGAATGGGGCTGTCAATCTTGGGGTCCTGTTTTTGTTTTCTTTGGGGCCCTTATTGATCAGTTAACCATCTTGGTCCCCATTATCTTCTTAATACATGTTAATGAGAGCCCGGAGCTTCACTTACCTCACACCAGAGCAGAGGTCGGCTTATCCCATCATCCGCAGGTGGGATGCGGCTCCCCCACGGCTCTGGTAAGTATGGTACATACCATTTGCTTGAAAAAATTTGGTAAAATACTTTTGTCTGCCAGCCTTGATTTTTTTATCCTATCTATTTAACATGTAAAGGTAAGTGGTCTACACTGATGGTAGGTCTTGTCTCCACTGTATATTACATCATGGGAAAGTCTGACATAGTGGGATGTGGGAAATGAAACATTTCTAAAAATATGAGAAACAACCACAATAATCTGTGACCTGTATCTGTAATGAGGAAGTGTCACCCAGTATAGCTCAGCTATGACTACAGAGGGCATCTGAGACTCCTGGACCAGAACACTGGTGTCCTATATTCTGGTAACTGCAGCTCAGCTGTAGAGATGAATGGAGCTTAGTTGCAACACCACACGCTACCATTGATAAGGTGTGGTGCTGTCATTTGAAGAAAGCAGCCATGTTTTTCAACCACCGGACAATCCCTTTAATGATTTTCTCCATATGACTACTGGAACCTGAACGGATCTGCTCAGCACTAATCCCTGACTTATTTATACACTCACCGGCCACTTTATTAGGTACACCATGCTAGTAACGGGTTGGACCCCCTTTTGCCTTCAGAACTGCCTCAATTCTTCGTGGCATAGATTCAACAAGGTGCTGGAAGCTCCTCAGAGATTTTGGTCCATATTGACATGATGGCATCACACAGTTGCCGCAGATTTGTCGGCTGCACATCCATGATGCGAATCTCCCGTTCCACCACATCCCAAAGATGCTCTATTGGATTGAGATCTGGTGACTGTGGAGGCCATTTGAGTCCAGTGACCTCATTGTCATGTTCAAGAAACCAGTCTGAGATGATTCCAGCTTTATGACATGGCGCATTATCCTGCTGAAAGTAGCCATCAGATGTTACAGGGTACATTGTGGTCATAAAGGGATGGACATGGTCAGCAACAATACTCAGGTAGGCTGTGGCGTTGCAACGATGCTCAATTGGTACCAAGGGGCCCAAAGAGTGCCAAGAAAATATTCCCCACACCATGACACCACCACCACCAGCCTGAACCGTTGATACAAGGCAGGATGGATCCATGCTTTCATGTTGTTGACGCCAAATTCTGACCCTACCATCCGAATGTCGCAGCAGAAATCGAGACTCATCAGACCAGGCAACGTTTTTCCAATCTTCTACTGTCCAATTTCGATGAGCTTGTGCAAATTGTAGCCTCAGTTTCCTGTTCTTAGCTGAAAGAAGTGGCACCCGGTGTGGTCTTCTGCTGCTGTAGCCCATCTGCCTCAAAGTTCGACGTACTGTGCGTTCAGAGATGCTCTTCTGCCTACCTTGGTTGTAACGGGTGGCGATTTGAGTCACTGTTGCCTTTCTATCAGCTCGAACCAGTCTGCCCATTCTCCTCTGACCTCTGGCATCAACAAGGCATTTCTGCCCACAGAACTGCCGCTCACTGGATGTTTTTTCTTTTTCGGACCATTCTCTGTAAACCCTAGAGATGGTTGTGCGTGAAAATCCCAGTAGATCAGCAGTTTCTGAAATACTCAGACGAGCCCTTCTGGCACCAACAACCATGCCACGTTCAAAGGCCTCAAATCACCTTTCTTCCCCATACTGATGCTCGGTTTGAACTGCAGGAGATTGTCTTGACCATGTCTACATGCCTAAATGCACTGAGTTGCCGCCATGTGATTGGCTGATAATTTAAGTGTTAACGAGCAGTTGGACAGGTGTACCTAATAAAGTGGCCGGTGAGTGTACTTTGCTGTACAGAGCTGGGTAAGTTGTCATATTTTTATGTGCGGGATATGATGGTGTTTTCATTGCTCCCAATTTGAGCACTGTACGACCTTTAGATCACTTCTTATTCATGTTCACATCTGGAAGTTGTTTTTTTTTTTTCTTTTCTAGCCTTCACTGTATGGGATTGGTTTTATATTTTGATATGTGAGACATTTTGGGAATGAGATACCCAAGATGGTTATGTTTTTTTTGTTTTTTTTTTTTCTTTAGATTTTCTAGGAAACTGGGTGATTTATTTTATTTATTTTACATGATTATAATTTATATGTATATGGTGTGATGACATAAGTTACCAGCAGGTGTCTGCTGTACAGTACAGCAAATACCTGCCCTGTAACTAGAGCCCTCTCCATACAGTCCTCACATTAACCAGCCAGTAATGTATGTGGGGAAACAACAAAATAAAACCTATAACTCTACAGTGCAGGAGATGCTCAGTTGGGTTTAGATTCGCGCTCTGGCTGGGCCTGTCAGGAAGCTTTGTGTCGAAAGAATAAATCCCTGACTGCTGGAGGCTGCAGTAATGGCTGACTCCCATTTCCCTACTGCATCTTTGGAGCTAAGCCACAATGATCTTGGGGGGGTTGTTCTTCTTCATCTCTCTCATCAAGGCTTTTCTCACACGATTGCTTAGTTTGGCTGGACGGCTAGGTGGAGGAAGAGTTGTAGTTGCCCCAAACTTCTTCAATGTAAAGGTTATGGAGGCTACTGTTCTCTTAGGAACCTTGAGTGCTGCAGAGTCTCTTGTATCCTTGGCCAGATCCGGCCTTGCCACAATTCTGTCTCTGAGCTCCTTGGGCAGTTCCTTAGACCTCTTGATTATCGTGTGCCATGACATGCACTGTGAGCTTGAGGTTTTATATAGATAGGTGTGTACCTTTCCTAATCAAGTTCAACACAGCTGGACCATAATGAAGGAGTAGAACCATCTCAAGGAGGATCAGAAGAAAATGCACAGCATGTGAGTTGTATATGAGTGTCGCAGCAAAGGATCTGAATACTTATGACCATGTGATATTTCCTTTTCTCTTGTTTAATGAATTAGCAAAAATATCTACATTTTGTTTTGTTTTTTTCTGCCAAGATGAGGTGCATGATGTACATTAATGGGGAAAAAAAGAACTTTTTTGAACTTGCCAATTTGCTGCAATGAAACAAAGTGAAAAAAGGGTCTAAATACTTTCCGTACCTTCTGTATATATTGTATGGTTCTGCTACCAAGCCAAACTCCTGCAAACAGCCTTAAGAATCTAGTCCTCCTGCCTCCTCAGGATGGACAGTAGTAATTTTAGAAGTCGACGAGGACGATAAAGATGCACTGGATCCGTTTCTTCTATAAATCCCACCTTCTCGTGATGCAGAGATTTTCTCTTGTTTATTATAATCAATTAAAAATCACAACCCGTTTCGCGACCTTCATCAGGGGTATAAACATTTTAATGCACATGCAACTTAAAAACCATAAAGCCCAGAAGTGGGTGGACCCGCACCTCGTAAGCCAATGCCTCATTGGAAATCTTAATGTAATCTCCTATGGAATGCAAATGACGTATCCGATGGAATAATAGTTACTTGTCTTACAATAGAGACTCTTTCGTTACTGTGCCCTCCATGGCTCCATGCCTTACTGATACGATTTGGCTAAGCTCTGTGCAGTGCTGGGTCATCTGTAGGCGCTATATAAATAAAGAATAATCATTATTTCTGATAGATCGCCAGACTGACCATGTGCACGTCTAATTTTAGGATCAATGGCAATATGACTGCGATTTCAAGGTCACCGGGATCTGATACGCAAACTTCCCAGTTGGAGAGGATCAAGACATCCTCTGGGTTTTATTGTTTATAAAGTCGCATGTGAACTATAATGTGTAAACACCCAATGAAGCAGTCGTTACGAGCGCGAAACACTTGGTGCTTTTTGATTATACGGTAATTAACAGGAGGTCCAGGGATTTATTGTAATAAAACGGATCCAGCGCCAGCTTGTCGCCCTTATGTGACAATTCTGGAATACCCTGTATATATTTATATATGGGGCAGCATGGTGGCTCAGTGGTTAGCATTACAGCCTTGCAGCGCTGGGGACCTGGGTTCATGTCCCAGGGTCAACATCTGCAAAGAGTTTGTATGATCTCTCTGTGTTTGCGTGTGCACTATATAAAAGAATTATTATTATATCCTATCCCTGCCTGAGCCGTGCCGCTTGCTTACTATACATGTAGATTAGTCGTGTTTTGTCTGTTCCTAAATACAGGAGCCAGGACAAGGCCAGTGACGAGTACATGGGCAGTAATAGGAGAAGGGGATGAAGGACAGGGCACAGGTAGCGAGGTGTAGGCGTGGGTGTATAGCCAGACTTAAGGGATGACATTAGTCCACTGCCTACAGAGCGAGGCTACACACACAGCAATAGTCTGCAGCTCCAGGTAAATGCTCTACCATTGGACGTCCCGGTGTTGGAGTCTGCTGCTTGATCTTTTGATACCTGATAGTTCTGAGTAAGATTGTAATAGATGTAATGGCTGATCGGACCGCTTCTGGTCTGGGTTCACTGATTCTCCAGGATTGCTTTTGTGTCTTCCCTTTCAGAGACATGAGTGCCCTGATCATCCTGTTCTTGTGTGTCGGCCTAGTGAGAGGTAAGTGTTATTCGTATTGCAGATTAATGTCTAGAACTGTGTAGTAAGTTCAGTTACTTATTCCACACAACTCTCCATGCAGGGTCAACCCAGTTACTTATAACAATAGTCACTGTTGTGTCGCTGTGCAGAAGACAAACGGGTAAATGGACGACTCGTTAGTTTTGATTTGAGTATAATTAGCACTTCCGCAGCTTGTTATAGATGGTACTGCCTCCCTTTATTATGTAGATACGGATGCTCCATCTCCTTGTCATGTAGCCACATGTAGTATTGTCCGTCCATCTCTTCTTGTCATGTAGGCACATGTAGTAGTGTCCGGCCATCTCTTCTTACAGATAGTTATATTATCCTGGCACTCCATGTAAATGGTGTAATTACAGAAAGAACTGCCTCCCCATTCCCCAATATAGGAAGAAATTGTGGTGCATTACTGTGTAACCTCATGTAAGTACATATAGTCCTGTCTCTCTCTCTCTTGAAATGATGTACGCACAGATAGTACTGCCTTCCTCTCATATCTACCTAGCTTGTCCTGCCTCCCACTCTTTATCCTCGTAAATCATGTAGGCACAGATGGTACTGTCTTCTTGTCATATCTACCTAGCTTGTCCTGCCTCCCACTGATAGTAC
>CM033644.1:16641431-16676964 GCA_019512145.1 Engystomops pustulosus
CCACAGATGGTACTGCCTTCTTGTCATATCTACCTAGCTTGTCCTGCCTCCCATTTTTTACCCTTGTAAATGATGTACGCACAGATAATACAACCTCTGTCTGTTTACAATTGCTGTTAGTGCAGATAGTACCATCTCATCCATCTCCTACTCTTTCTTGTTAGGCACAACAATAATATTTTCCCTTTCTTTGTGATGTATGCACATTGTTTACTAACTCTTATGATGCTGATAACTGTATACGTGTGAATAAGCATAATAGGCCTCACTAGAAGTGATTTTGCAAGAACTCAAAGTACTGCCTGACCTGTAAACATTGTAGGCACAGGTGGTACTACCTCTCCTCGTAAATACTGTGGGCACAGAGTGTACCGTCCACCTTAAATTTCAGACGGGACCGCCTCTTCTCCTAAATCAGTCCTTGAAGAACCTAACCTGTTATATGAGCTATGCATGTAATGTGTTCTTTTTCGGGTTTAGGTCCTCCACCTTGGCTGAATCCTGCAGTTTCCAGAGCCTTTCGTTTAAAGCATCTCTCACAGACTCCATCTCCTTCTCCTATTCTTATCACATGCCGCTATCCTAACAACAAATTTATCACTGCTTTGAAAGAGCGTGAAGTAAGTAACCAGGGGTCACAGAATTTATGGGGCACCATAGCAGAACATATAATGTGGCATGGCTGACGAGTTAGAAACATTTGTATGTAGGGAAAAAAGTCTCCTGAAAGCCTCATAATGTAGCGTCCTAAATTGCATATATTTTTAATATACATTTATTTGGTCAGTGTGCTCAGAGCTCAACATTCATTGCTTCCTATAGCCACCACCAGGAGGAGCTCTTTTTTTATAGAACACAAAAGGATCTGTAGTAATTACTGTGTAGTGAACTCCCCCTACTGGTGGCTTCTGTTTTGTTTCATGATCATGGGCCCCATTGTAGGTGGCCATATGGTCTGGTTACCTATGATATCACCAATGTGTATCCTGTTTACAAGTGCATAAAGATATTTGGAAGCCTAGTGTATGTCTCTTGTGCAGTGGATATAGGTCATCCTCAACAGCTTGTTCACTGAACACCTCTATGTCCATCTCTATAGATCCCTTGTCCATCAGAAGACAACCTCTTGGACTCTGTGGCTGTCCAGTTGCTGGTCCGTGGGCCGGAGAGACCGTGTGAACATGGCAGCATGTGCAGTGTGAAAGTAGGAAGCAAGCTACACGTGGAGGTCAGGCGACACATGTTCTCTCTCATGTCTGTGTCTTTGATTTCCTTTCAGCAAAAAGGCCCTTTAGTGTTCAAGGAAATGTCCATGTGATATTGCTGACACTTTAGACCATAAAGCAAGAGGTGTTGTCACGGTGACTGACGCCAATATCGAGAAGGGAATTGGTCCAATTCTGTCGGTCCAACTTTAATCACTCCCCTCCATTACCATCAAGAACCTTTCAGGACCCTTCTTCCCCAGGACTGACAACTGGGCGTCACCTTTCTCGCTCGCCTAAGGGCTGGGACCCTGAATAATGTCCAATTATCTTCATATGAGACTATAAAGATGTGTCTGTTATAGTACAAGATCCTACAGAGACCCCAAAACTGACCAGGCCCCCTAGATACAAAATCTAGGACAGATTCCTTAAAGGGGTATTCCAGGAATATGAAGTCTGATAGAAAAACCCATGATGTTATAAATAAATGAATGTATCAAAACTCAATGTCATTAGTCACAAAATGGAGCTTAAATATTTTGATTTTATGATTCACAAAATTTTATGGCCTCTCTAACATAGGAGGAGTTATCACCAAGATGGCCACCACTGGAAACTACAAGTCCCATTATCCTTTAGTTCTCAGTAACTCCTCCTCCCTCTTATGCTCTGCTCCCAGTGATGATGTAACATGTGACTGTCTTGCTCTGTTACCATAGTAATGATGTGTAACTGCCATCACCACAACAATGGCCATACTGGATGCACTGCAACCAACCGACTACAGCCAAACATAGTGGTGATCACATGACCTGCCCAGGCAGGTGCAGGACATGTGATGTGGACATGTGACCAGCGGACATTTTTTGGACTGCTTAAAGGGCCAGTAACATTTTAATTCTCCATTAGTGTATGTCACCAGCATTTTCTGCTAAGGGGAGCAATTACAACTAATTACATATTAGCTTATATTTTAAGGACCCATTTGTATATGAATTATGCTGATTCCTGGAATACCCCTTTAAATAAATTCTGATTTGATCTCATATACTTTTATATATACAGCAAATTCAACTCTTCCTTGCTGTTATGTTATCTGGCTTGAGGACCTGCAGTGGTCACATGACCTTGTGCAGGTCCTTCTGCAAAACGAAACCAGAAGCAGAAGCCTTAGATTGCTTTTTATTAATTTGTCAGGAAGAAATAACCATGATAAATGTGCATTGTGCATCATGTCTCTGGTGCTTTGAGCGGTCATGGTACCATTGGGTGATAATCCACCATTGGCAAATACTCTGAACTCAAATTGAACCTATTTCTAAAAAAAATCATGTAATAAAAGTTAATTCGATATGAATCCTTCAGTAATATTATAATCTTTGTCTATAAGGAAACGTCTAATGCCATATCTATATTGACTTGTAGCTACTTTCCTTACGTGATAAAGGCTCAAGTGTCTTTCAAATAAATAAAACCACATTTACAATGTACTTTTATGGGGCTGAGCCCCAGATCTTTTTTTACATTCTTTTACCCAACCATAACCTTACACTGTAAAATTCTGTCTGCTTGAAGTCACCACTAGGGGGAGCTCACTATCAAAAAGTTAAGTCAGAATAATAATGGAGCCTGGAAATCTTCTCCAAGAAAATTTACTCCAAGAATGTATATTTTGGCTACTCCTAGAATGCAAAAAATGTACTTTTGCTTTACAATTGATTATAATATTTATTTTATTATGGTTTGTTATCTGTTGATCTAAATATTTCTTACCTTTTAACCTCTGATTTCACAGGTGTCTCTCTCTGCTGCTCCGCCATCAATCGGTCTGTCTTTGGCTCTGTGTTCTTTGTCCCCGTCATCGGATCCTTTTGATTATTCCCACACCTTGTTGGTTGTGAATGGCTGTCCAGCTGATGTGGGCGTGTCCTTAACATTGGCCCCACCCCTGGTTTGCACCAAGACCTTGATGACAAAGACCTTTGACTTTCAGCTTGCCCCTTTCTACAACAGCTCTATACAATTCCTGCACTGCCGGGTCCAGTTGTGCTCCAGGCAAACCTCATGTGGTGTTAGTGGTAGCCCCAGGAATATTCCAGAGGTAAGTGCATCTCCTCTATATCCAAACATCTTACTGCTTTGTGCGTCTTTTGTCCCCTATAAAGGCATCTAAATCTGCAAACCAATTTCCTATACCCTATTAGGGACTTGGTAGGGAATTAAAGTCTATGCCTCTCAGTGGGATGTTTCCGGATTTCGGGGTTTGGTGGACAGTGCTGAAGCTTCACAGACAGGGGAAAGTGTAACTAATGCACAGTCTAAGAGCCAGTGAAGCTACAGCACGGAGGGGCTCCGGTAACACTAACGAACCAGGAAGATGTGGGTGCTGCAGGGGCGATGCAGCTAGATCTATGGGGGTCTAAGCAGATGGACCCTCTTGTTATCAGCTTACTGATGAGAACAGGTCAGGCCGCTTCATCCTATGTATTTTATTTTTATAATTCTTTAATATTTCTTCCCAAGTGTGATAATACTGAGGAGCTCTGCACCCGCATGAGCGCCGCACCCCTATTTCTGCGGCCCGAGCTCCAGCGTATAGTGACTCAGCCTCTTGTGGTCACCATTTCTGCCCCCACCCGTCCCGTATGGCGCTCCGGCACAGGTCCGTATTCTTCCTCTGTAATGAAGTGTAACAAACCCTAAAAATAATCCTACTTAGTTCTTGTTTCTGTTTTAGGTGTCAAGAAACTCCCTGTTTTCCAACATCAAGGTAACAACCTGCAAGAAAACAAGTCAGGATCTTGTCAGAGATCGATCCTGACCACTGCTATTTGTACCTTTTTTTTGTGTGGAGGTAGGGTGCTCTATAGAGGGCGGGGCTTATATGGGCTGCAGAACAGGTAAACATTTGGTGGAGATTTATCACAAGTGTCTGAGGTAAACCTGTTCTACTTGCCCATGGTAACCAATCAGAGCTGAGCTTTCATTTCCCCACGGCTGTTTATAAAATAAAAGCTGAGCTCTGATTGGTTTCCATGGGCAACCAGAACAGTTTTACCTCAGACACTTCTGACAAAACTTCCACAGAGGAAAAACAGTTCTAGTTGCCCATGGAAACCAATCAGAGCTCAGTTTTTATTTTATAAACAGCTGTGGGAAAATGAAAGCTGAGCTCTGATTGGTTTCTAGGGGCAATTAGAAGTTTTACTCTGACACAATGTGGAAAATTTATCAGAAGTGAGGGTGTAACTGCTGGGTTCTCCCGATGTTCACACGAATTTGGATGGAGCAGGGGTTGTATAGACATGCCGCTTCTCCATTTAACCCTATGTACGTTCTAGAAAGTTTGTCCATATTATAATAATTCTTTATTTATATAGCGCCTTACAACCTACCAGTATGTTTTGGAGTGTGAAAGGAAACCAGAGGACCCAGAGGAAACCCACACAAACACAGAGAGAACATACAAACTCTTTGCAGATGTTGACCTGGGTGGGGCTCGAACCCAGGACTCCAGCGCTGCAAGGCAGAAGTGCTACTCACTCAGCCACCGTGCCGCCCTCCATGACCATTATTTGGGGGTTCTCATGTTTGTGGGGTTCCTTTCTGAAGGCCCAACACTGATGTGATACTTGCCTATCCTGCGCTTGCTGAGAGTAGAGCGGGTCCAACGTTTGCCCTCAACCACAGGACCCAGACATATTTCCAATACAGCAATATGTCTGTGGTTGGTCAAGTGCCTGCTTTCAGTATAATATATCCTAGAGCTGTGGCACAACATGTATTCAGCGATGGCTGGATGACTATATGTATGCATTGAGCGCCCCCTTGTGGCGGCTGTAAGGAGAGAACTTTTATCTATCTGTGTAAAGGAAGTGGGAAAACCTGGGTTCTGATGGTAAGCTCTGTTGCCTGCTGTGCTGGTCTGTCCCCAGATCTATTGATTATACTGGATCGGGGGGGGTTTCTTTAAATCCCATGTGTCAAGCTCTACCGCTAGATCTATTTTGCCTTCTAATAAGACCTCTATATTTACAGAACCTACTGTACATGGTGTAGGAATCGCCGGAGCGGTTGGGGTCACAGTCAGCTCCTTCTTCATTGGGATGATCCTGACAGCTGGACTATGGTGTATTCATAGCAAGACGGGTGACTATGGCTTCTTCATGTATAGTGCTAAATAGTCATGTGACTTCTACATCTGACAATCTTGTCTCTTCTCCACAGCCGCCATCACGCAGAGGACACCGGCCTCATGAAGACGTAGGGCGATATTCTCACCGTGTCAATGCTTTTCATTCTATATAATGACCCTGTACCTGACCTTATAGCTATAGAATAAAGGATTATCTGCCAAGTACCCAGTGAAAATCTGAAAATATATGCATTTTTTTTTTCCAAATTTATCAGTGCTTGTTGCTAGTTTTGTTCAACTTTATGACACACTAATTCCAGATTAGCTATAGGGATAGGCAGTGTGTTATAGAGCAGGAGGAGCTTAGTAGATTGTACATAGTCTTATCCACAGGCAGCATGTTATACACCAGGAGAAGATGGGCAGATTGTACATAGTGCCCTATCTACAGGTAGGATGTTATAGAGCAGGAGGAGCTGAGTAGATTGTACAGTGTCCCATCTACAGGAGGAGCTGAGCAGATTTTTTTTTTCAATGCATTATTTTTTTATAAGGATCATTTCCATTTAACTCTGTTCCTTTTGCTCGATTTTGGTTTCGGATTCTAGTAAGGCGTGATGTCTCCCTCACCCATGTACCCACCACCGCATGCAGTATATAAGGACACAGACAGAAAATTAGTATCAATGTGAATGTATTTATTGAATAAAGTGAAGCGGTGGCCCCCGGAGCCACTACAATAACCCCCCCCAGCCACGTGGTTCATATTCACCAGGGTAAAAGTGCAGAAGGGGGTGCAGCATGTGGCCCCCTTACATCACAACATGTAGAAGCCGACACAACCGCAGAGCGTTCCCTCCATCAGAGGAACCCTGAAAGTCCATTCAGTAATACAAAGCGAAACAAAAACGTGCAAAGTGTTAAATTGGTGGAGCCACCGGCAATCATCCTCAGGCTGGGACCCCAAACCTACAGACACTAACCTGGCTGCAGAACATCACTTCTCACCAACAAGCCTGCAGAGCATCATCCTATTACCATCTGGTCACTACTCCAAAACTCTAATGTACATCCAGAGAATAAAACCAAATCCCACAGCCCCTCGTGCATTGCTCTTGCAGATCATTGCTCCACTTCCATTGTTATGGACTTATCGCATCAAATTACACTCTCAATGCTGCTTCCCGTTCCTGCAGAGCATCACTCTACACTCTCAATGCTGCTTCCCGTTCCTGCAGAGCATCACTCTACACTCTCAATGCTGCTTCCCGTTCCTGCAGAGCATCACTCTACACTCACATTCTGCTATCCCGTTCCTGCAGAGCATCACTCTACACTCTCAATGCTGCTTCCCGTTCCTGCAGAGCATCACTCTAGTCTCTATCATTACTTCTCCTTCCTGAGAATCATCTCTACTTTCTCAATGTTTCTCATTCATGCAGAGCATCACTCTTACCTCGTTAAAAGCTCCTTGTTCCTGTAGAGCACTCTTATCTAGTTTAATACTACTCATTTCTGCAGAGTATCACTCTACACTCTCAATGCTGCTTGTTCCTGCAGAGCATTACTCTAACCTGACAATGCCGGGCATTCATGCCAGTCGGGTGCTGGCACCATTGTAGGGTAGTGAGTTGCACGTGGCTTGTGTCCGCTCTGATGCGTTTGGCACTCAGTAGGATGAGACGTAGACATTTAGTATTATTTACACACTATACACGTATAAACAACGGGTGCGCGGCCGCTCCTCGCAGGGGACGTAGTGCACTCATCACGATAACGGCGAAATCAGACAGATTTCCATAACCTG
Source organism: Engystomops pustulosus (assembly GCA_019512145.1). Taxonomy (NCBI): domain Eukaryota; kingdom Metazoa; phylum Chordata; class Amphibia; order Anura; family Leptodactylidae; genus Engystomops; species Engystomops pustulosus. The sequence goes on from CM033644.1 coordinate 16,648,582, forward strand.
CCCATAAAATATGATATAAAAGTGGCGCAATGCGGTGAGGCGGAGACTTATTGCACTTCAAGTCAACAATATATACTGTATACATATATATAGATCTGGACTGTATAGACTTTATACATTTTCAATACTTTGACTCTACAAGGACCAGCGAGTGTCCTGTAGGTAGGTATCAGGCCTCCGTCATGTAACCACAAGCTCCACCCACCCGGGGAGCCACACCTTGTCCAAACTGTTGCGAATCATAAAAAAAAAGTAACATGTGAACATCAAAATTTTACATGTAATGCACTTAAAATGTTGGTAAATCATCATGTACTTTACTTCTCTAATACTGATCCTATCACAGGCTTGGTGCAGGGCAGTGTTCACACTGCTGCTGGCTGTTGTTAGTAACAGTCAAGGCGCTCGCTGTCAGACACGCCCACCTTTACAGTCATTATAAAGATGATACCAGAACAGAAATCACTAAATCACTGAACAAGCCAGAATGTTGGGAGATTGGATCAAGGCGATAAGGAATCTACATCTAGATTTCGAAAATAAGTAGTGAAGAATAAAGCTGATTTTAGATGATGCTGGTCCGCCCCCTAGGTCAATGTCAATCAGAAACCTAGGGGGCAGGAGAAATACATAGCGCATGAATACATCGGACTCATCACTTTTTTTTTGTGTATCTCTTCCCAGAATCGATATATTGCGGGCCCACATAGGAGATTACATAGGAGATTCAGTAGCTACATCTGCTCTGACGTCATCTAAAAGGAGATCTGCGATCAACATCATAATAACCCTGGGACACTTACTCACAGATCCAGGGACCGTGACTGTGGTAATCTTCTTATATGTGTTATCCACGGCCTCCTTCCTGCTAAAATCAACTTTTAAAATTAAATTTACAAGCCAGAACAGCTCTGGGGAGGGGGGGGGGGGGGGGGGGGGGGGGGGTGCTGAGGGAGAGGAGGGAAGGTGAGACAGTGTAACAGCCTGTAAAGCTAGAACACAGAGGAGCTGTGGTAACATCTCCAGGTCCCCCCTGCTGGCTCAGTGTCTGCACTGGACATAGCCTCTCTGGTAACAGTATCTTATTCTGTACAAATAAAATGCGCCTCTATAAGCTTAGTGTAGTAATAAAGGGGAGGGTCTGTCTACGATCTAGTTGACAGCTTCTAACAACCAGCAGCAGAATTCAGAATACAGCTCTGGAGTATACTACAAGTTTAGTACAAGGTGAGTAAAGTAATGTTAATACAAAGCGTCTCCGCTTTTTGTTTCCATGGCCATAAGACACTATAAAATGACATAAAACAACTGAGCGAAACCAAGCCCATTACTTTCCTAACAAACAATTAAAGGGACCTCTCTACATTTTATACAATACATCTGACGTCTGTAACAGCGGGACTATCGACATTTATCGTAAGGCTAGTTTACATTTTGTAGATGTAGGAAACACTTGCAACTTTTTTAGGAAACAATAAAAAAAAGACCACAAGCCGTGGATCGCTCACGCGTGGACACGTAAGAAAGAAAATAGTCCTATGTAATACTACGCATGTACAGGGTAACGCCGCTTGTTCTGTAGGGTCAGGGGATTAGTAATACTGCAGGGGCGGGGGGGAAGGGCCATAAGGCTTACTTGGCAGAGTTTGGCTAACTTTTAGAGGCACCCGATTTATCGGTCAGCTGCCACCTTGTCAAAATTTACACAACGAAAGGAGTTGTCGAATTGTAGTCAATCTTTTTAGTGAACCATGGACACGGGGGCAACTTAAGGTATGATGATTTGAAGTGGGCACCCTAAAAGGGTCTTCATGGGTTCAAAGTGCAGTCCCCTTTCACTGTAATTATAGGGATCAATGTATTTTCCCATACAGAACACATGGGAAGTATCTGGCATAGGAGTAGGTGGGGATATCCTCCTGATATGAGGCTGTGGGCAATCAAGTCAATGTATATTGATGGTCCCTGCTCTGGTTCCCTAAATAACCTTGAATTAAGAGGTCTCACATCTTACAGGTAGTTGTTGGGGGTGCACTTTCCCCTTAATCCCCTCCCATACATAGTAGTAAGATGATAATATATTACGTATTGTAGTGTCTGGACAGATCAAGCCAACCCTGCTCGATGCCACGGTACCATGTGGTTCCCCTAAAACTAGAGGTCAGGATGGGTATGTAATACAATGTGTTCCCATAAGTTATACAGAGGTATATTTTGTGGACCTTTGATCCATGACCTAATGTGTCTCTGCTGCACCCGATGCCACTTTACTGGATGGGTGCACAATGTATATTTCAGAGCAAATACTGAGAACCCTGCATTTACTATTTACATAATGGCAGCCCCCCCATCTTTAGGGAATAGTTCTGATACATGACTGGGTCCGTGACCCTGGTAAATACTGTATAAAGATGTCAGGAATACAGATCAAGTCCTAAATCATCTCAGAGAAATTACGTTTACAAAAACTGTAAATTGCCTCAAAATAAATTTAGCAAAAAAAAAAAAAAAAGTATTGCCACTTCTTTTAGTGCAAGTTTGGAATTCCATATGGGTCTGTAAACTGCCCCATCACCCCTTGTCCCTGTAGTGGCGTACGCATGTAGATGTCGGATTTAGTGTTATAACCTATATATGATGTGTACAGGAGAACTGCTCCGCTTTACCCCCTGTGAGTTCACGCTTCTGGTTCTGTATCTTGTACTCGCCCCGTGAGCTAACAGCAAGGTCCTTCTCTGGGGTAAGTGAGAGCAGTTCGAGCACCCATTACGTACCAGAAAATTGTTCATTCTGAAAGAGAAAACTGAAGCCGTTTAGCAGTCCCATCAGAAAGGTAGCGGGAATCCTTCAGTGCCCCTCTGCTTCAGCCCCCTCGTCCCCCTGTGCTATTCCTCCTCTGCAGGCTCCGGCGGGGTATCCGATGTCGCTCCGTTGGTTTCCACACCTTCTTCGCTGTCAGAGCTGGCAGAACTTCTGAGGGGCCGCAGGAAGCAAGCCTTGTGCGGGGAGTGAGGGTAAAGGGCATCCTGCAAGGCCCCGAGGGGTCGGGAGAGAAGCTCTTCATCTGAAGACGGGAGGGAGTCTTCATCTTCTTGCCCTGAGCGGGACGAGAGGTCCAGTCCATCAAAGGAGATTGGATCTGAGTAAGGTTTATGACCTCGAATGATCATGATCTAATAGGAGAGGGAAAAAGAGCTTAGATGCAGCCAGGAAAATATCATAGAGAATAAAGTGTAGAGAAGTATCCATAGATGGGAAAACGAAGCATCAAATACACCGTCTGATTCATACTTCATAAAGCAGCGTCGCTCTTTGCACCCTGATGCAGGATCAGGTCTTGGAATCCATATTTTGGATCACCTTTTCCTTTTTTTTTTTACAAATATGCTAATGAGCTGCAAGTGCTCCGGGGTGCACGTTACTGCCTGTGCAGCAGGATCCTGGAGCGGCTCTGCCTCCCCGAGCACTTGCAGCTTATATGTAAAACATATTTATTTTTCACAAATAGGACATTATAAAATAATCTATATTCAAGGTCCGATTTTGCATCAGGCTGTAAAGTGGATTCAGTCAGTGCTTTATAAGATATGAACCAGCCAGGAGATTTCCTGTAAATTCAGATTTTTAGCTATACGATGTTTTGCTCAAGTCAGATCCAAATCAATCTTCACATTTCTATTAAATGCAAAGCTTAAAGAGGTTTTCAAAACAAACCCTCCATTAACAGGCAGCATCCTACACAGTCACAGAGGGACCCCCCACAAGCTGCAGAATGGGGAATTGCAAGTTCCCCGTAGCCACTCTGCATTTCCAGGCTTGGGCCACGCTATTAGCCAATCGGGAAGTCCCATGGAAGTAATTTTAAGCGCAGGACGGAGCCGTGTTGTAAACCTGCAAATCAACGGGGATTTGCCTTTCCCTTTTCTACTGATTTTAGGGAGTCCAACATCAGGGGCCCCCTTTATTATACATATCCCCTTATCCTGCAAGGGGATAAATGTTATTGATTACACCACCCCTTTAAGACTAAACTAATGGTTAGATACTCTTCTATTGCATTGCTTCAGTTGTGACAACAGAACAAGGTCAGGAATTTATGTCAAGATGTCATCCATTTTCCACAAAGCCCTATATATATTATACCCCTTTCACGCACACATCTATGCTTGGGCAGGAACCAGGAGTAGCATCCTCACCCCTTCCCTCTCCATAGGTAGGCGTGCTGCCAGGCCATAGGTGCAGCAAAAGACATCACAAGCTCTATCTTTTATCCAGCTGCGGCACAGCAGTGACACACGTGCACAACGCACTTTTATGGCTGCCGTTTGTACCACTAGCTTACAGCCGCCATAAATGGTTGTATGAAAGGGGACATTCCAAAAACTTCCCTGCTGATTACTGTGTGTGTGCAATTAGGGACTTACCTCCTGCCTCAGTTCTTCGATCTGATCCTTCAATTCCCGGATGTACTGGGAGGAATCCGAGTCATTGAGTTTCCCTTTTATCACCCCTTCTTCTTTCTATAAATCGGATGAAAAAAGCAGGAATGTAACAGATCCTATAGAGGTTGGGAGAAATCTGCGGAGTCGGAGAAGTTGCTCACCTGGATTTCCAGCTCTGCAATTCTCTGGCGCATTTCGGCAGCGGCCGCCATACTGTCTGCTTCTCTCAGCCGCACCGCCATCACCTCCTCTTTATTCTAAAAGCATGGAGTTACATTGTTAGATCTATAATCTATAGGTGCAGCAGAGCGGAGTCAGTCATAACTCATGATCAGATCACCAGATGGTTATATGCAGACAGTTACCTACCTTCATATGGGAGAGACCCAATACTCCTTATAGACTATGAAGACTATACAGAATTAATGGCACTTACCTTACACTCAGTGACTGCATGTCTCCGCTTATCCTCGCTCATCTGTGACTGCAGGGCCTTGTACTGCGCTGCCTCGTTCTGCAGCTTGTCGCGCAGCTCCTTGCACTCTTTCTCCAGACGGGAGAGCTGCTTCTCATGCAGAACTTCCTACAAGGAGCACAGAGCTTCAATGTACTGGATCCTCCAAGAGCAGGAGGTACAAATCAACATTATAGTTTCTGAACATCAATGCAAGTTTTCATTACACCAGTGTGTCTTCCGTACATTATTCTGACACTCACGTGGTAAGAAACACTCATTTCAGATGGATTTTGATGGTTAGACCAATCAGAATTTATCATGATAAACCAGGGACCGTGACTGTGCTAATCTTCTTATATTTGTTATCCATGTATCCATGGCCTCCTTCCTTCTATAATCAACTTTTCTAATTATGCTAATGAGCTCAGAATGGCTCTGGGTGTGTATCTGCAGAGGCTGTTACATTCAGAAGGAACACGTCTCCCTCCCACTGTGTGGTCACTGCTGAGGAGTGTGCCTGCACAGTGTAGCAGCCTGTAAAGCCAGAACACATAGAACAGCATAATTTTGAAAGTTGATTCTAGAAGGAAGGAAGTCATGGATAACAAATATCAGAAGATTACCACAGTCACAGTGCCTGGATCTATGAGTAAGTGTCCCTGGTTTATCATGAAGGATTTTAATGGTAGATTTTCCTTAAATGAGTGTCTCTTACCACTTATGAGAGCACAGATTTCAATTTTAATATATATTAAAATCTGTGCATAAAACATATAAGTAGTAAAAAATAAACACTTATATGCCAGGAAAGCTTCCGGTGTATGAACTGCATGTATCCATACATATATACTGGCAGATGGAGGCATCCGCTTATTTGTATACTGCGGGAAACACAGAATGGAAAGATGCAGCTAGCTACATTTTTCTATCCTGCTACCTCCATATACGGTCAGTGGAGGCCTTTGGAGGAAATGGAGGATAGATGCAAAGTATTGTATCCGCCCCTGGTCCCCACTGAGCATACGCTCAGGGAGGTTCCAAGAGATTTCACTGTCCACAAAAGGACAGTGAAATCACTGGGAGAAACACCCCTGCTTTCACGGGGGAGGGGGAGGAACAGAACGATATCCCTCTGTATGAGCATGATACGTCCTAGTCCTCCATTACAAGGATATGCTGGGAATTCTTCAGATGTATCCGTACAACGGAGAGCAATAATCTGGTGTAACATTTTTAATTAAATTAAACCTGTAAGGATTTTGTTTTTAACTTTATTAATCTGAATTCCCCAGCAAGTAATAGGTGAAGGGGAGCTTTAGCTTTTAGGTTATGTCCTGTATGTGGCCATCAACTTGAAAACCACCATATTGGATCAAGAGCAAGTTTCACCTATGGGAAGGTGGTCAAGTAGAGAAGACCAGAATTGACATAAAAGACAATCTTTATAGATTCTCATGCACGTTCGGGACAATTGAATGCGTGTTCCACGTCATATAACACGTCAAATAGCTGTGCATTGCAGGGACATTCCAGGTTGTTGTTATAAGAGATATTACAAATCTAATCTTTGGTTTTGAAATGTGGTCTTTGCCTTTGGATAACAGCCAATATGGAAGCTTTTAATGTTTTTGATAAAGGCCCCCCCACCGATTACTTGCTGGAGTCTACAGAAATGACATTTTCTAGCAGGAGGTCCATCAGTATAAAGAAATAGCACAAAATACAATCACAGATGGAAAGTACACCTGACTTTCCAGTATAAGAACCCGCTGTCGAAGTTCACGCGTCTCGCTCTGAGCCATGACTTCTCGTAACCGACAAGACATAACTTCGTCCTGTAGGTCCCCGGCTGCGCTCTTACGAGGCGAGTCCTTCCAAATACCTCCACCCCGGGAAGACAAGGACTACATAATGAGAGATAGGATGAGCCATTACTACACACTCTGGGCAGATGTGATGACTAGTGGTACAATAAGGACGTGGCCGGTACCTGCCAGCGGTCGCTCAGCTCCGTCACTTGCTTCTGTCCCTCGCGCATGACCTGCAGCGCATGAGCTTCCCTCTTCCTCAGGAACTGCAGCTCCTCCTGGAGTAGGGCAACGTTGCTTTCATCCGGGAGGGAACTGTTTCTCTACAAAGAACCAGATATCCATTAACCCCTTCACAAACTATTCTTACTATTGACCTGTGTCTTTAAGAAGGAGTTCCTGACCTCTGGTGGCTCTAATGCCAGGACACCTAGTGACCCCGCAGATCAGAAGTACCCCTGCAGGGGCTCCTTATCCCATCATTATATATTAGCCGATTTTCCGTTTGGGTTCGGCTTGACTGCCCGGACACATTGACACCCCTAGCATCTAGCTATGGTTAAGATTGGCCAGGGGGCGCCAATTTACTGGTTTGGCTGTTTGGCTTCCAATTAGGCAATGTGTCTGGGACGCACGTCCGAACCCCAAAAGGGTACAGGGGTCCACTCATCTCTACCATCATGCATTGCACTAGATTCTATGTAGCTCGTATAATAGCTGTCATCCACTTAAAATTGTCGCCATATGTACCCCAGCCCATGACCACTCACCTTTTCTAGCTCTACTACTTTCTCTTGCATTTCCTTCAAGGCCCCCAATGTCTCAGCTTCTCTAAGGCGCGACTGTTCCAGTTCGGACTCCAGATGATTGACGAGATCTTCAGAGACACGTGGATCGTTCTGGCAGGAAAGAAAGTTTACTTATACTTTATTCTCAACTTCATGAGATCACTTTGACTCATGGAGCGTCTGATGAAAACCACTCTCCTGCATGAAGATCAGCTTATGTGCATGGATCTGGATCCTGGAAGTTCTAGGTGGCCCTAAATTTCCTACAGGAGACCCATTGTATTATGCAGCAGAACATAAAGACCATCTCCGCCATGGAAACTAATAAACAATTACACATATTTATGGTATTGAAAGTCCCATCCTGTCTTACCTGTTTATCCTGCAGCTGTCGGATGAGATTCTGGGCGCTCTGTAGGTTCTCGGTCGCGGTATAGTATTGCTGTTTTACTACAGCCAGCTCTCTTTTTATAGCGTAATTTTCTTCAGCTTCTTGAGCGCGTGTCACCTGACCCTGAATGTGAAGAGCCAAGGAGAAGATCATCTATATTTTCTATCATCTTCTCCCTGTCTTTATGCTCATAAGGACCCTTAAGAGGGTCCTCTCTGCTTTGAGATCACACAATCCACACTAAGAACGGATCTAGCTGTATTGGACCTATCTTTGGTGCTCTTGGATAAAGCATATCTGAAAACAGGCGCACAAGCCATAATATATCCATTACGCAATGGGCCACCACAGGGTATAGATCCCCCATGTCTGGGCACCGTCTATATGGCGCTGCCTCCTGATCCAACTTGTGCCGGCACTTAGTGCAGCCTTTCATTAATGTGCCCCTTTGACTTCTCTGTGCTTATGCCAAACCTTTTGTGCAGAGGTGCCAGGGTGTACCAAGACGTCTTCAATGTGGACCAAGAGAAGAATAAATGTTTCTATCTTTATTGCAGCCTTGAACTATGTGATGATTTGGGAAATAAGACCTTTGGATGGTTTAGTGACCCTAATAGACTTCACTGGTGAAGGGGTTTCCCCGGTGACTTCTTTCTTCTGATAACAGCTCCTGTCCTGACTGTGGGTGATGTGTGCTATTGCAACCATGTTCCATTCATCAATAAACAACTGAACTGCAATACTGGCACACACCATAGTCAGGGGTGGCGCTGTTTTAAGAAGAAAGCTGCCGTGTTTTTCAACCTTCAGGGAACCCCTTTACACAACGGTAAGTGAATTGAGTCCCATTATGTATAATCCACACCCAGAAAGTTCTGAGCACCAGTCCCAAAATTCTGCCATGGACAAAAGGGAGTTTTTTCGATCGGATTTCGAGGCGGACAAGAGCACTGTGTGAACATGGCCTAAGAAGGACCCCTCTTCCCATCTTAACCCTCGCTGCCCTCCCTTATGTTAATGTGATAGGAAAAATACAACAGGAAAAAGCAGGAACCACCCCAAAGACAAATAAGGCGAGAAGATCGGTGACTGTACCTGGATGAGCCTGTCCGCTAGCGCTGCACTTTCCTATGAGGTGGTCCACAAAGACGAGGAGGGGACAGGACGAGAGAAAGAGACGGAGCGAGAGAAACAAAAGACAAAGCAGGAGGGGGAGAGAGAAAGAGAAAGGTAACCACCACCGCACTACAGGAGGCAGGACAGAAAACCACAGCTCACCTGTAAATGACACAACTCTACAGCAAGAAATTACCCCAGGAGGGAAAAACATGGCCGCCGGGGCTGCATGCTCCGTATGGGAACAGTATGCAGCATGGAAGCCAGGCGGCCATCTTTACACCTCCTGTATAGGAAAGTGGGGGATGGGAGGAGAGATAGAAAGAGGGGATGCGATGCCTGTGGGGGACTATTAGGTCTTACCTTTTCTAGAGTTTCAATGCGTTGCTTCAGAAGTCTGTTCTCTGTCCGTAATCGCTGTATAAACAATCATGAGAAGCGTCAGGTACAGTACAGCTATGGCACGTAATAAAGTACATTACACTATACTCCACTATATGTGGCTTGTACGATGCATCGGAGGCCGCTTTTCACACAGGACTTGTCATAAATCTGATGCACGGCCGCGTCAGATCTCATGTCCGTTTTCTGGTATGAATAATTTTAAACCCAGCGGAGGCCGAACTCCACGTTCTCGCCCCACCCCATGGTTTGTAAGTAAGACAATGGTTGGTGCCTTTCTCTACTACAAAAATAGCATAATACATGAGCAGAGAAGGGTCATATTTTACCTAAGATGAGTCAAGTCTAAAGGCTGCAGGTGAAATGTCACTTCAGATACTCCTACTCACATTTGCTTGTGAAGTTATATTGAAGATAAGAGTCTTCACTTTCAGATCACATCTGGCTTATGGTTCTGTGAGCAACAGAACCTGAGAGACAGACAGTAGGAGGGAACTGGATCTTTATCTGCAGCTCACATTCCTAACTATGGGGGAGATTTATCAGAAGTGTCTGAGGTAAAACTGTTCTAGTTTCCCATGATAACCAGTCAGAGCGCACCTTTCATTTTTCCACTGCTGTGGGAAAGTAAAGCTGAGCTCTGATTGGTTTTCATGGGCAAGTGAGTTTTACCTCAGACATTTCTGATGTCTTTAACTGCCTGCATCTCAGGTAAAATATGACTAAACCATTATACCTGGTAAACAAATGGCCGCTAATGACCAACAGCACTGCACCAGCACACCAAGTCATAGACTAAAACCATAAGATCTGGTGAAAAAAACCCCATAATACATTGGGGGTGAACTATAATATTATAAACCACAACAAAGTGGGGGCACATTTACTACCCATGTTAAACTTTTTTTGGTGCACTCTGGCAGTGCAGGGGATGCCAGATTCATGAAGAACGGGCACCAGAAATCCTGAATCTGGCGCCCCCTGCACACTACACAGGTAATTGCACAAAGTACTGATTTCACTTCTCTTAGTAAATGTGCCCCAATGTGTGTGAACCCCTCAAACAGCCTCCCTATATCTAACAAGGACTGTGTGATATACATTTGTATTACTACTTCTGCTATTATAGCATTTTTAATTGGTGTATATGATCATTTGTACTTTAATATATAGACCAATACTTGTGGGGACTGTATTTGGTCTGGGGGTTCATACAATGACCAATGTGAGCACATTTGAGATTTGGTGTGGTTTTAACTGTGTTTAGTGCATACCCAATAAAACTTGTTATTTTCATGTATTATGGTTTTGTCCCATTGTGTTACACCAGATCTTATGTAATTGGCTAAATTATGACATTTTCACATCGATTTCTATAGGTAAACTGGTGACTTTTGACATCTCTACCTGAGGAGGGCAGTAGTTTAGTGGAGGAAAAATCTGGTGACAGGTTCCCTTAAACAATGATTGCAAACATATAGGGGCAGATGGTGATACATCATGCGCCAACATCTGCCACCTGGTGCAGTTTAAAGAATTAGGCACAAAGCTTCAGAGGACAAAAAATGCTCCAAAACAATAAGCAAATCCATCGTGATAAACCAGGGACACTAACTGTGGTAAGCGTCTCATATGTGGTATCCATGGTCTCCTTCCTTATACAATAAACTTTTAAAATTATGCTAATGAAGTGCTGGGGGTTCCACCTCCCATTGTGAGAGATTACAGCTGGCAGAGTGAGGGGGAAGTGCTGAGGAAGCAGCGGGGAAGGATGAGACAGTGTAACAGCCTGTGAAGCAACAACACAGAGGGGTCTCTGGTAACACCCCCCCCCCCCAGGAGACTTTCTGGCTCATAAGCGTAATTTTCAAAGTTGATTTCAGAAGGAAGGAGGCCATGGATAACAAGTATAGGAACATGACCACAGTCACGGTGCCTGGATCTATGTGGTTTATCATGATGGTAGATTTTCTTTAAGTACAACCCACAAGTTCTGACACTTGAGAAGTTTCCATGTGATTTCTATATTTGCTTGTGTGAAGTTTCCATTGGGTTTCATTCCAGCATTTAGAGGGACAAGGTTATTGCAGACACAATGTAACAAGTGATAACCTCGTCTCTATATCGGCGGCTGATAACTGTGATGTGATTGGCGCTCATTGCGCCTGCCGTGGCCTGGACCCAAGTCCTATAGAGGAGGGGCCGCCATCTATATGCACAGGGACTGACAACCCCGGCAGTCACTAGAGGAGGAGGTGGTTGTCAGACATTCATGGCGCTCACCTTAATCTCTATTTGCTCCTCCATCTCTTTGCTTTTAATGGCTGCATATTCTTTCTCCAATCTAAAGAGAAAACCAACACACGTCTCAGTTCACAGCCATAGGGTAATCCTTACTGGGAGAATGGGGGTTATCCTCATACCGTTTCATCCGCTTAGGGTTGTACTTGACTTGGTAAGCCTTAAGGATCAGCTTATCCGGGCAGCTGTCAAACTGATGTGGGATCACCTTCTGAAAGTACTGAAAATAGCAGCGCGTTACTACACAGATGTCTCGGGGAACAAGACAGACTGCACCTGTATCCTAGACCGATGCCCCTTTACTTCTAGGGGGCTGGCAGGATCGGGATATCACCCCATAGAACCTAATGGGGGGCCGCACTCCTGTAGCTGGGGTACAAATGTCTTATGGGAAAAACACTTTATATACATCTATAATGTCACATGTAGTAGGGACTGGTAGGGAACATGGGAACTACAGCACATCTATAACACTCCATTGAGAAGCATTGGGAAGATGTGAATGTACCCCAAAATCTACAAGTAAATATCCACTCTGGTGAACTGCCATATAGCGAGGATATGCTGAAATTTCTATTTGTAGCTCTCTGTATGTGTTAATGCTGTACATGTAAAACCTTGAGACCTCAGGGCAGGACCGCCCCGAGGGGACCTCAGGGCAGGACCGCCGACCGCCCCGAGGGGACTAATACAGGGCAGGACCGCCCGAGGGGAACTCAGGGCAGGACGCCCGAGGGGACCTCAGGGCGGACGCCCCGAGGGGACCTCAGGGCAGGACCGCCCCGAGGGACCTCAGGCAGGAACCGCCCCGAGGGGACCTCAGGGCAGGAACGCCCCGAGGGGACTCAGGCAGACCCGCCCAGGGACCTCAGGGCAGGACCGCCCCGAGGGGACCTCAGGGCAGGACCGCCCCGAGGGGACCTCAGGGCAGGACCGCCCCGAGGGGACCTCAGGGCAGGACCGCCCCGAGGGGACCTCAGGGCAGGACCGCCCCGAGGGGACCTCAGGGCAGGACCGCCCCGAGGGGAACCTCAGGGCAGGACCGCCCCGAGGGGACCTCAGGCAGGACCGCCCCGAGGGGACCCCTAGGGCAGGACCGCCCCGAGGGGACTCAGGGCCGGACCGCCCCGAGGGGACCTCAGGGCAGGACCCGCCACTAGGGTAACCTCGGCAGGACCGCCCCGAGGGACCTAGGAGACCGCCCCGAGGGGACTCAGGGAGGACAGCCCAGAGGGGACCTCAGGGCAGGACCGCACGAGGGGACCTCAGGGCAGGACCGTCCCGAGGGGACCTCAGGGCAGGACCGTCCCGAGGGGACTCAGGGCAGGACCGTCCCGAGGAGACCTCAAAGTAGACTCCATAGACCTCTAGAAGACCCACATGACTCTAGCTAGACCCACAAGACATGGAGCCAGACCTACGAGATCTCAGGCAGACCTCCACGGTCTAAAGGCAATGCAGATCACCGTGAACCTCAAGGCAGACCCCCTTTCCCAGACCTCAAGGCAGACGGCAGGGCCACAGGGTGTTCTGAGACTTCATTTCTATATCCAAGAGAACAAGACTGGCCCGCTTATAGAAAGATGCCACAGTCCTACCTGGGACATCCCTTCCATGTCCAGCTGCATCAGTTCAGTCTGATACAGTCAGCAGAGCCATTCCACCCCGGAATATGACCCCAGCCCCTGTAAGGAGACATCAGATGTCATTGTCACATGCAATCACAGACTCAGCAGTGGGCAGCACGCGGAGTGGTCAACAGCAGCCCCTCACCTCATATATGAAGATACAAAACACGAGTGGCTATAGGTAAGGGAAACGTAGTGAGGAATACGTCAAAACCAGGAGAGGCGTACATGGAAGTGTGGAAACAGTGGGAACGAAAGTGAGATTTAGCTCGGGAGCTGGTCCTGCAAAACAGATTATCCGGGATTCATTACACATGGCTGGGAGGACATTACAGAGGGACGTATATGTATATATGTGTCGTCATCTTACAGACTGCGCTTCCGATATTCCTGTATCCTTGACAAAACTTCCAGCCTTGTCATAGGAACATTATATGGATCTAAACCCCCAACTACATAGATGTACACCTCCCGATCAACATATCCATCATATGATATCAACATTAAATTCATCATCTCCAAACCAGGGGCACTTACTAATAGATCCAGGCACCGCGGACTGTGGTGTTGTCTAATATGTATTATTCATGGCCTCCTTCCTTCTAAAATCAACTTTTAAAAAGCTAATAAGCAAAAGTAGCTTCACAGGTGTTACAACTGTGCAGAGCACTTTACCCTCACACTGTGTGAGTTACATCAGCCTGAGGGAGGGGGAAGTGCTGAGATAGCAGAGGGGAGGGGAAGAGTGTATCTGCCCCGAAGCTGCAGCTGTTACACACCCAGAGTGCTTATTAACATCACTTAAAACTTGATATTAGAAGAAGGATGGGTAACAATATAAGCAGATTACCACAGTCACGGTGCCGGATCTATGAGTAAGTGTCCCTGGTTTATCATGATGGATTTTTAAGGAAGGACACATGACCTGTCATTGGCTAAAGTGGATCTTGTGACCCCCCCCTCCCTTTCCCAAAATTTGGGAAGGAACAGGCCAAAAAACAGAATTACGGTGGTGATATGAATTGAATCAGGTCGGAGAAGGGACCAGTGTGTATTTTCCCCCCCATCAATCCCAGCCAATCGGGGTTCATGGAAAACCCCTATGAGTCTCCCTCTGTCTTCATTTTTGGTTACACTCTTCCATAACCAAGAGCGTTGAAAATATGAATGAAATATGGAAGACAAGGAAGGTCTTAATTCAACATCCGTTTTTAGGGTTCCATGTACGAAGAGAAGCTCCTACTAATGATATTTATAGGGGGAAAATTACGGGGACTGCTGCCCTATTTCTCATATAAATAACGAGAGGGCGTGGGGCTTGTAAAAAGATGCCAACATAACAACATCCTGCAACTACCATAGAGAGGTTTCCAACGTCTTGATATGATATTGCCCCTGCAGCACCGAGAAGATACAGCCTGCCCTGCAGCACCGAGAAGATACAGCCTGCCCGCAGACCGAGAAGAACAGCCTGCCCCCGCAACACCGGAAGGAGAAGATACACCTGCCCCCGCAGCACGAGAAGTTACAGCCTGCCCCGCAGCAAAGAGAAGATACAGCCCTGCCCCAGCTGCACTGTGACAGATCTTGGGAAGATTGTAAAGTGCCTGATTGATACTGTATTATTGTGGGAGTTGGGAGTGTGTAAAGAGCACGACTTACCTGTAACTATATTCCAGCTGGTATATACATAAGCCGAGCTCAGCCATACTGGGCTTAAAGCTCGCGTAACCTGTACTCCTGCATCAGCCGCACAAAGACGCAGAACGCTTCCTCCTCCGCATCTGGAGCAATGGATGTGAGAGAGGGCTATCATATGATCAGTGTAGACAGGTGTATGGGGTAAGTTACACACAATGACTTACCTGCATGAGAAGGAGGCCCACAATGAAAGCGCTGCCCTGACAGTACACCTTCTCGTCTATCAGGAATAGGCCTAAGAAACAAAGCTCTGGATGATGAATATATGGATAATTCTGCATACCATCCACGCCAAAAATGTAACCACTTATCTATATGGCGGGACATATGTTGTAAATGCCAAAGGCTGCTACAGTAGGGGAGTATCCCTGCAAAGGCTGATCGTCCAATCACTGCAGAGATTCCTGTAGACCTTTGCTGAACTTCATTCTAGATAATCAATCATCCATGACGTGACTCCATGATACTCATGACATTGAACAGCCCCTCCTGCCCCAGGCTGTCCTGGCCCCTGAAGAAGTCATGCTCGGGTAGGTACGAGCAATGTCCTTCGGATCAGCTTCTCACATGGGACGACATCTTTAGGAGGTCGGCGTATTGCTTTTTCACGGGCATGTCCGTCGCGTTGCACAGCATCTGCCATACTATGGCCCGAAAGTGATGAGGGACTCCCTTCCGTATCAGCTCCTGCCACACACAATAAGAATGACAGACCCGATACGCATTATGTATGACTTCATAAGCTTACCGTCACTCCTCACTGCTTCCGGATGTGTGTGGCACTGAGATTCTTGTACATTGGTGGCAGGGGTGGCACATTTTTATTTTTTTTTTGAGGTTCATGTATCACAATGATTGACACCTTCCATATAATTGAGGGATATATAATATTAAAAAAAGAAACTGTTGCACCAGCGGCCCCGCCTCCAGGGCACCAGCAGGTGCGCCCCCCGCCCCAGTGTTGCAAGGGTGCAATTTGCATTAAAATAAAAACATATATAAAAGTATATATCATTTCTTGTCTAAAATGACCAATCGCTGGTAACAGGACAACATGGGGCAGATTTACCAAGCTGTCTAAAAGTAGAATTTCTTTGCCCATGGCAACACAAATACAGCTCCCTTTTAAAATATAGTGAGCACCCAATGTTCGGAACGCTGAGGCTGTGTCCTACACTATGTGTGGAGTGAATTTGAGCGGAGAGACTCCCTTATAGGGGCTGTTTTGTTACCCTTTACACGGATGTTCAAATTAACGGAACCAAGTGATAATAATAACAAGGGATCCCGTTCTATCTAATCGATGAAGTGAAAGGTCGTAATGCCTCTCGCCTCTCCTCGGTCAATAGGGATAATTGGGTTACTGAACACAGTGTCAGGTATCCCAGTGAGTGGGGGAGTGTTGGAGATACACCAGCAACTGTGCTCAAGCAATTTCCAAGACTTCCATAGAATTGACATAGCTACAGGACACATACTCACCTGTCTCTCCATCATTGTGAGAGCAGATCCCTTTCTCATGAAAGAGGAATCCCAGCAGTCAGGCCGGGTGGATAAGAGATACAATCTCATTGGTAAAACCCCTTTAAGAACCCAAGTACTTCAGCTGCAGACACACGGACAGATCCTTAGCCGGGGAAAGTCAGATCACTATCTAGTTGCCGCATGTATATAAGTTAAGGTGCGAGATATCTTATAGACCGGACAAAGACATGTCTGGGATTTTATCATCTCATTGAACACAGGAGGAGGAGAGGAATGAGATGATAGTCTTACACTCGCACAGTAATAGGACAATTAGTGTTAATGATGTGAGACATTTGTACTGTAATGTATACATCCCAGAACATAATGGAAACCTGTCCCTCTCAGGGACTGTAACCCAAACCCACTGACCTTCAGCAGCTTTCCTCCTTTGGTCCATTCTCCCAGTGAGTGACAATGCGGCCCATAGCTCCCAGCTTTCCTGCGTCCGAGGTGGTGGCCCGGGGAGGTGACGCTGGTCCTGCAGGTCCAGAAAAACTAGGAGGGATTGGAGTCGGATTAGGAGCCTGCAGCAACACAATGGAAACAATATTAGCGAAGGAACGATGAGAACAGGAAAATCCTGACATCAAGTGTCTATGAAAGGCTCCAGTGTATGGATCTCATAGATGTAGCTCTGTGGAGCAGGACCCTCACTCAAGTTGTCCATCTGACAATGTTATACTCTGCAACCAGTTCCTGCACCAGCGGAGCCTATGGGGGAAGATAGCATCACAGAAGATTTAACCTTCGCCTGTCGGATCCACGATTCCGAATCTATCGGAGCTCGCGCCTCATGATTAGCCATGGTCCGGCACTGGCATAAAATGAGCGCTATAGGAGGGTGTCAGCCGCGACTTCCACAGTCCCGGGATGTAACCGCTCCAAGAACCAGTCACAATTCCGGCTGTGCGACTATTGCAGGGCTGGTACACTACAGAACTGGTATTACAAGAACCTGAAAATCAGCCCCATAACGACTGGTGCACGAGTGCTCGGAGTGAGATGAAATCTCCCCAATTAAAATTGTGACTTTTCACTAAAAAGTCCTCAAATCAAGGGTCAGTTTTATCTTTCAATTCCTTGGCCTTTTTGTTTTATACCGAGCAGATGTTATAGGTGCAATTTTGTTTAAAGTATTTGACGCAAACTCGCACCAATTGTTTTCTCCACCCGTCGACCAACTACCCCCCCCCCCCCCCATCCCCCATCCTATGTACCACCATCTATACTGGTCGTAAGCCTGAAGCTACTAGGTAATTCTGTCATCCAACATCTCAACAAGATTCTAAAAAAACTGGTGTGAAGAGCTGACTTTAATGTACATGCCCGTTATTAGAGCAAGTACTTTGACCCAGTTGGGGACCTTCTTCCAGACTGGAGGAACCAGGGAAAAGCGACAAGGATAAATACAGCAGTAAAGGATGGCACTAGAAGGCATCCTGGATGGTCGTCACGTACACGGTCGTTAAAAATCAAGTACCCGCTGTAGATCTATAACACGGGTAAGATGCTGAGCAGTATTGTCACTAGGCTGCCCCCTGTGCGGGACCTCAAGGCAGGACCGTCCCCAGGAGACCTCAAGGCAGGACCGTCCCCAGGAGACCTCAAGGCAGGACCGTCCCGAGGAGACCTCAAAGTAGACTCCATAGACCTCTAGAAGGACCCACATGACCTCTAGCTAGACCCACAAGACATGGAGCCAGACCTACGAGATCTCAGGCAGACCTCCACGGTCTAAAGGCAATGCAGATCACCGTGAACCTCAAGGCAGACCCCCTTTCCCAGACCTCAAGGCAGACGGCAGGGCCACAGGCAGTTCCTGAGACTTCATTTCTATTATCCAAAGCTAACAATACTGCCCGCTTATAGAAAGATGCCCTACAGTCCTTACCTGGGACATCCCTTCCATGTCCAGCTGCATCAGTTCAGTCTGATTTACAGTCAGCAGAGCCATTCCCACCCGGAATATGACCTCCAGCCCCTGTAAGGAGACATCAGATGTCATTGTCACATGCAATCACAGATGTCACCAGAGGGCAGCACGCGGAGTGGTCACAGCAGCCCCTCACCTCATATATGAAGATATCAAACACACGAGTGGCTATAGGTAAGGGAAACGTAGTGAGGAATAACGTCAAAAACCAGGAGGAGGCGTACATGGACGTGTGGAAACAGTGGGAACGAAAGTGGAGATTTAGCTCCGGGAGCTGGTCCTGCAAAACAGATTATCCGGGATTCATTACACATGGCTGGGGAGGACATTACAGAGGGACGTATATGATTATATATATGTGTCCTGTCATCTCTTACACTGACTGCGCTTCTGATATTCCTGTATTCCCTTGACTACACTTCTAGTCTTGTCATAGGAGCATTATATGGATCTAAACCCCCATCTACATAGATGTACACCCCCGATATGTGCAGCATATCAACATAGCCATCATATCAACATTAAATCCATCATGATAAACCAGGGACACTTACTAATAGATCCAGGCACCGGGACTGTGGTGTTCATCTAATATGTGTTATTCATGGCCTCCTTCCTTCTAAAATCAACTTTTATAACTAAGCTAGTAGGGCAAAAGTAGCTTCACAGGCTGTTACACTGTGCAGGAGCACTTTACCCTCACACTGTGTGAGATTACATCAGGCTGAGGGAGGTGGAAGTGCTGAGATAGCAGAGGGGAGGGGAAGAGTGTAACTGCCCCCGAAGCTGCAGCTGTTAACACCCCCAAAGCGCTTATTAACATCATTTTAAAAGTTGATATTAGAAGGAGACCATGGGTAACAAATATAAGCAGATTACCACAGTCACGGTGCCTGGATCTATGAGTAATGTCCCTGGTTTATCATGATGGATTTTTAAGGGAAGGACACATGACCTGCTCATTGGCTGAAGTAGACCTTGTGACCCCCCCCTCCCTTTTCCCCCCAAAATTCGGGACAGGAACAGGCCAAAAAACAGATTGAATTAGGAGTCGGAGCAGGGTAACCAGTGTGTATTTTCCCCCCACATCAATCCCAGCCCATCAGGGTTCATGGAAAACCCCTGAGTCTCCTCTCTGTCTTTCATTTTTGGTTACACTCTTCCATAAACCAAGAGCGTTCCAGAAATGAAATATGGGAAGACAATGGAAGGTCTTACATTCAACATCCGTTCCTTAGGGTTCCATGTACAGAAGAGAAGCTTCCATACTACTGATATTTATAGGGGGAAAATTACGGGGACTGCTGCCCTATTTCTCTCATTATAAATAACGGAAGGGCGTGGGGCTTGTAAAAAGATGCCAACATAACAACATCCTGTGACCTACCACTAGAGAGGTTTTCCAACTTCTTGATATTGATATTGCCCCTGCAGCACCGAGAAGATACAGCCCTGCCCCTGCAGCACCGAGAAGATACAGCCCTGCCCCCGCAGCACCGAGAAGATACAGCCCTGCCCCCGCAGCACCGAGAAGATACAGCCCTGCCCCCGCAGCACCGAGAAGATACAGCCCTGCCCCAGCTGCACTGTGACAGATCTCTGGGAAAGATTGTAAAGTGCCTGATATGATATTGTATTTATTTGTGGGAGTTGTGTAAAGAGCACGACTTACCTGTAACATATATTCCAGCTGGTATATACATAAGCCGAGCTCAGCCATACTGGGCTTAAACAGCTCGCGTAACCTGTACTCCTGCATCAGCCGCACAAACACGCAGAACGCTTCCTCCTCCGGCATCTGGAGCAATGGATGTGAGAGAGGGCTATCATATGATCAGTGTAGACAGGTGTATAGGGGTAAGTGTACACACAATGACTTACCTGCATGAGAAGGAGGCCCACAATGAAAGCGCTGCCCTGACAGTAACCCACTTCTCGGTCTATCAGCGAATAGGCCTAAGAAACAAAGCTCTGGATGATGAATTATATGGATAATTCTGCAGACCATCACAGCCAAAAATTTAACCACTTTATCTATATGGCGTGACATATGTTGTAAATTGCCAAATGGGCTGTACCAGTAGGGGGAGTATCCCTGCAAAGGCTGATATCGTCCAATCACTGCAGAGATCCCTTGTAGACCTTTGCTGAACTTCATTCTAGAATAATTCCCATCTATCCATGTGCATGTGACTACCATGACTTACCTTCATGACATTAAACAGCCCCTCCTGCCCCAGGCTGTCCTGGCCCCTGAAGAAGTCATGCTCGGGGTAGGTACGAGCAATGTCCCTTCGGATCAGCTTCTCACATGGGGACGACATCTTTAGGAGGTCGGCATATTGCTTTTTCACAGGCATGTCCGTCGCGTTGCACAGCATCTGCCATACTATGGCCCGAAAGTGATGAGGGATCCCCTTCCGTATCAGCTCCTGCCACACACAATAAGAATGACAGACCCGATACGCCATTATGTATGGCACTTCATAAGCTTACCCGTCACTCCTCACTGCTTCCTGGATGTTGTGGCACTGAAGATTCTTGGTACATTGGTGGCAGGGGGTGCACCATTTATTTATTTTTTTTAAGGTTCATGTATCACAATGATTGACACCTTCCATATAATTGAGGGATATATATATATTAAAAAAAAAAAGAACTGTTGCACCAGCGGCCCCGCCTCCAGGGCACCAGCAGGTGCGGCCCCCGCCCCAGTGTAGCAAGGGGCTAATTTGCATTAAAATAAAAACATATATAAAATGTATATATCATTTCTTTGTCTAAAATGACCAATCGCTGGTAACAAGGAACTATGGGGCAGATTTACCAAGCTGTCTAAAAGTAAGAATGTTCTTAGTTGCCCATGGCAACCAAATACAGCTCCCCTTTAAAATATAATGAGCACCCAATGTATCTGGAACGCTGATGCTGTGTCCTACACTATGTGTGGAGTGAATTTGGAGCGGAGAGACTCCCTTTATAGGGGCTGTTTTGTTATCCCTTATTCACAGGATGTTCAAATTACCGGAACCCCAGTGATCATAATAACAAGGGATCCCGTTCTATCTAATCGATGAAGTGACAGGTCGTAAATGCCTCTCGCCTCTCCTCTGTTCAATATGGGATAATTGGTAGTTACTGAACACAGTGCTCAGGTATCTCCAGTGAGTGGGAGTGTTGGAGATACACCAGCACTGTGCTCAGCAATTTCCAAGACTTCCATAGAATTGAACATAGCTACAGGACACATACCTCACCTGTCTCTCCATCATTTTGTGAGAGCAGGATCCCCTTTCTCATGATCAGAGGGAATCCCAGCAGTCAGGGCGTGTGGATAAGAGATAACAATCTCACTTGGTATAACCCCTTTAAGAACCACAAGTACTTCAGCTGCAGACACACGGACAGATCCTTAGCCGGTGACAGTCAGATCACTATCTAGTTGCCTGCATGTATATAAGTTAAGGTGCAGAGATATCTTCATAGACCAGAACAATGATACATGTCTGGGATTTTATCATCTATCCATGAACACAGGAGGAGGATGAGGATGAGGATGATAGTCTTACACTCCGCACAGTAATAGGACAATTAGTGTTAATGATGTGAGACATTGTCCTGTAATGTAATACATCCCCAGAACATAATGGAAACCTGTCCCCTCCAGGGACTGTAACCCAAACCCACTGACCTTCAGCAGCTTCTCCTTCCTCCTGGTCCATTCCTCCCAGTGAGTGACAATGCGTCCCCATAGCTCCCAGCTGTCCTGGTCCAGAGGTGGTGGCCCCGGGGAGGTGACGCTGGTCCTGCAGGATCCAGACACACTACGGAGGGATTTGGAGTCGGCTTCAAGGAGCCTGCAGCAAACAAATGGAAACAATATTAGTCAAGGAACGATGAGAATCAGGAAACATCCTCATCAAGTATTCTAGTGAAAGGCTCCAGTGTATGGATCTCATAGATTGTAAGCTCTTGTGAGCAGGACCCTCACTCCTATTGTTCCATCTGACAATGTTATTACTCTGCACCAGTTCCTGCACCAGGCTGAGCCTAATGGGGGAAGATCTAGCATCACATGAAGATTTAACCTCGCCTGTCCGGTCACGCCGAATCTATCAGGAGGCTCCGGCCTCATGATATATCCAGTGGTCCGGCCTGGCATAAAATGGTGCTATAGGGTAGTGCACAGGCGACTTCACAATCCGGGATGTACCCCTCCAAGCACCAGGTCACAATTCCGGGCTGTGCGACTATTGCAGGGCCTGTACACTAGACAACTGGTATACAAGCCCTGATAAATCAGCCCCATAAAGAGCTGGTGCACGGTGCTGGAGTTTATGAAATCCTCCCCAATGTAGAAAATTTGTGACTTTTCACTAAAAAGTCCCAAAATCGACATCAAGGGGTCATTTATCTTTATTTTTCCTTTGCCTTTTTTGTCCTTTATCCGATGCAGATTTTTTTAGGTGCAATTTTCGCACCTAAAGTGATGGCACTAGAAGGCATCCTGTGTGGTCCGTCACGTACACAGCTTTTATAAAAATCAAGTAACCCCCTGAGGGCACTAACACGGGTAAGATGCTGAGCAGTATTGTCATGGCTGCCCCCTGCCTCGTGCTGTGATATGTGCCCCCCATACATACTACACGTCCAGCTGATGGATCCTATACACTATTCCGCCTCATACATGGTAATGAATGCCGGATTTAATTGGCATGAATGACATCGGAAGAGAAGCCAGTCTGCGCTGTGTGTCTGAAAGAGGACATTGTGCAGAGGATGAAAGCCACCCGGCCGCACGCTCTGTGCGCCATTGTCCTGCTGGGAGGATCGCAGCTGACTTTCCCAGACACTCGCAGCAATGGAAGGTCTCAGCCCAAGGTCCCGGCACATTTTAATGAGCTCTGTACAGAAATAATCAAACATGACATTCATACCCGCTACGGGCAAGCTCCATCTGTGTGTGCCAGCCTCATGCCACGCGGAGAGGCGCTGCAGAGTATTCAGCTTGGAAGGTGAACTATGAGATGTGTCACATCCACGCATATACATGGAAATCGTCCCCAAAACTACTCCACCCACATCGATGGCTTAACAAACCCAAGGAAACAGGAGAAATTCTCTTATCTTCTTCAGATACGTTTCTATAAACCTTGCAGGACCAAAACAAGTCAAATGTGGCCCCAAAAAGGTCTCATTTATTTCATCCGAATATGACGACAAGTCTATGAGTAATAGTCGCTTCTCCATTCACAGCAGATGAGGTAGAGGACTCCTCTTATTAGGGTACGGGGCTGACCCCGACTCCTATTATGGAGATAGGTGTGCATCCCAGGGGGTGCCAGGTGACCCCAAACCAATCTAATGGCCCATAATATGTGAAGGAGAGGTTATCCATAGAAGATTCCTAGAATTACCCTGTCCTTGACGGCCTCTTCACATTCCTTCTCCCTCACACATCTGATTCCTGTACAATAACCTGCGACCCGAGATCCATCAGACTAAGCAGAAACCCGAGGCCGCAGCTTAATCATTGATTTCTCACATTCCTCTCAATCTCTCAGCTGTAAATCACTTGGGGTATTTTTCTCCCAATTGAATCAATCCCACTTCTCAGATGCGGTCTGTCAGATAAGAAAATTCTGAGAACTTAAAGGAAATCTACCATCAAAATCCATCCTGATAAACCAGGGACACTTTCTCATAGATCCAGGCACCGTGACTGTTGTAATCTTGTTAAAATTGTTATCCATGGCCTCCCGCCTTCTAAAATCAACTTTTATAATTATGCTAATAAGCCATAATGGCTCTGGGGGGGGTATGGGGGTGTAACCAGAGCCCCTCAGTGCTGCAGCTTCAAGGACTGTTATACTGTGGAGAAGCATGAAACCCTTCGACTGTGTCTTATTAAATCATGCCAAAGGAGGAGGGAAATGCTGAGTGAGCAGGAGGGAAGGGAACAGTGTAACAGCCTGTGAAGCTGCAGCATGGTGGGTCCGTGGTAATGTCCCCCAGATCCATTCTGGCTCAGTAACATAACTTCATCTCCATAGATAACAAATATAAGAAGATTACCACAGTTGCGGTGTCTGGATCTATGAGTAATGTCCCTGGTTTATCATGATGGATTTTGAGGAAAGATTTCCTTTAAGTCTACAGGGAAGTCAAAAATATCTGGAAGTAGGACACCACATCTATAAGATGTTGGACAAGTTATATATGCTTCAAATGCAAAGTGTTTAGGTTACAACAAGCTGATCAGTAAGGGCGGATTGCCGGGACCCCATCGATCATGAGAACAGGATCCCCTGCAATACAGAGAACTGGGGGTTACTAAACAATTAGTGTTCTGCATCTCCATCCAATACTATGGGAGGGTCGTAAATTGGGGAGAACAGCGCTCAGGTATCTCCAGCACCTCCAATCCCCGTTTATGTGAGTGCCGAAATTCACGGAAGTTGCCGATTTCTGACATTCCCATAGTAGTGAATGGAGCGTCAGAATACATGCGTATTTAGTGAGTACAGGACCCCATGCTCTGTGTTGCTGCAGGTCCCATTCTCGTGATCGAGTGCGACCCTCACCGATCAGAAGGTTATCCACTATCCTGCAGATACATAAATAGTTGGTACCATCACTTTAAGGCTGTGGCCTCGCAGTGACCATGTTTGGGTCATTGTATAGACCTGACCCAATTCAGATTACTGTATTGGTCAATGGGCACATTTACCATACACGGCACGGCATGACACCCCCTGCGCAGAGAAGTCACAATACCCCGCACTGCACCGGTCATTGCGAATAAATGACGGCTTTCACACCTGATGTATGAGGCCCTATGAATGTTCCCAGGCCGCCCCGGGTACCTGTTCTGCTCCTCCAGTTTGTTGAGCAGCTCCAATTCATCTGGGCTGAGGTTCTCAGAGTCCGAGGGCGAGACGCTCACCGCCGCCGACAGGGACGAGTCGTCAGGACTGAGAGCCGGGCTGGCCATGTCTGCGAGATGGAGGGGAGCCAGAGTGCTCATCTGAAACAAGAAGAGGGGCAAGCCAGCATGACATGATGGGTGTAGTAGTAGTAGTAGTAGAAACAAAAGCTCAATAAGAGTTATTTTAAGGGGGCAACTGAGAATGTACCCAGAACAACCAATCAGGTATATGCTTTCATTTTCTAAAATTCCTTTGAACACCTGGAATCTGATTGGTCTCCATTGGAAAATGCTCCTCTATAAGGCCCATAATATGTGAAGGAGAGGTTATCCATAGAAGATTCCTAGAATACCCCTGTCCTTGACGGCCTCTTTACATTCCTTCTCCCTCACACATCTGATTCCTGTACAATAACCTGCGACCCGAGATCCATCAGACTAAGCAGAAACCCGAGGCCGCAGCTTAATCATTGATTTCTCACATTCCTCTCAATCTCTCAGCTGTAAATCACTTGGGGTATTTTTCTCCCAATTGAATCAATCACACTTCTCAGATGCGGTCTGTCAGATAAGAAAATTCTGAGAACTTAAAGGAAATCTACCATCAAAATCCATCATGATAAACCAGGGACACTTTCTCATAGATCCAGGCACCGTGACTGTTGTAATCTTGTTAGATTTGTTATCCATGGCCTCCCGCCTTCTAAAATCAACTTTTATAATTATGCTAATAAGCCATAATGGCTCTGGGGGGGGGGGGGTATGGGGGTGTAACCAGAGCCCCTCAGTGCTGCAGCTTCAAGGACTGTTATACTGTGGAGAAGCATGAAACCCTCCGACTGTGTCATATTAAATCATGCCGAAGGAGGAGGGAAATGCTGAGTGAGCAGGAGGGAAGGGAACAGTGTAACAGCCTATGAAGCTGCAGCATGGTGGGTCCGTGGTAATGTCCCCCAGATCCATTCTGGCTCAGTAACATAACTTCATCTCCATAGATAACAAATATAAGAAGATTACCACAGTTGTGGTGTCTGGATCTATGAGTAATGTCCCTGGTTTATCATGATGGATTTTGAGGAAAGATTTCCTTTAAGTCTACAGGGAAGTCAAAAATATCTGGAAGTAGGACACCACATCTATAAGATGTTGGACAAGTTATATATGCTTCAAATGCAAAGTGTTTAGGTTACAACAAGCTGATCAGTAAGGGCGGATTGCCGGGACCCCATCGATCATGAGAACAGGATCCCCTGCAATACAGAGAACTGGGGGTTACTAACAATTAGTGTTCTGCATCTCCATCCAATACTATGGGAGGGTCGTAAATTGGGGAGAACAGCGCTAAGGTATCTCCAGCACCTCCAATCCCCGTTTATGTGAGTGCCGAAGTTCATGGAAGTTGATGATTTCTGACATTCCCATAGTAGTGATTGGAGCGTCAGAATACATGCGTATTTAGTGAGTACAGGACCCCATGCTCTGTGTTGCTGCAGGTCCCATTCTCGTGATCGAGTGCGACCCTCACCGATCAGAAGGTTATCCACTATCCTGCAGATACATAAATAGTTGGTACCATCACTTTAAGGCTGTGGCCTCGCAGTGACCATGTTTGGGTCATTGTATAGACCTGACCCAATTCAGATTACTGTATTGGTCAATGGGCACATTTACCATACACGGCACGGCATGACACCGCCCCCTCCCTGCCCAACTGCGCAGAGATGTCACAATACCCCGCACTGCACCGGTCATTGCGAATAAATGACGGCTTTCACACCTGATGTATGAGGCCCTATGAATGTTCCCAGGCCGCCCCGGGGTACCTGTTCTGCTCCTCCAGTTTGTTGAGCAGCTCCAATTCATCTGGGCTGAGGTTCTCAGAGTCCGAGGGCGAGACGCTCACCGCCGCCGACAGGGACGAGTCGTCAGGACTGAGAGCCGGACTGGCCATGTCTGCGAGATGGAGGGGGGCCAGAGTGCTCATCTGAAACAAGAAGAGGGGCAAGCCAGCATGACATGATGGGTGTAGTAGTAGTAGTAGTAGTAGAAACAAAAGCTCAATAAGAGTTATTTTATGGGGGCAACTGAGAATATACCCAGAACAACCAATCAGGTATATGCTTTCATTTTCTAAAATTCCTTTGAACTATGACACCTGGAATCTGATTGGTCTCCATTGGAAAATGCTCCTCTATAAGAGCACAAGCTGATAGGACCTCCTGGGGGGTGAATATATGGACCACAGCGCTAGTTAAAGGGGTTGTCTGACTTTACGAACGTAACATAGAGTAAACCAAACTAAAAACTCATCCCTGACCCCTCTCTTCCTGCCGTAGGCCAATCACAGACTCCAAAGGGGACATCTTGCACAATCAGCAACTCACTCACTGGTCTCAGCAGTAGTCACCCTTGAGGCCTGTGATTGACCTAAGCAGGGATTTTTAATCCAATGGTACAAAATCTGACAAAAGCAAAACAGGCACCAGCGCTGGGATGTTGTCACATTGCTATGTGGCTCCGATAAACCTCAAAAGTCCCTGGTCTCATCGCCACATCTGATCGAACGCCTGGTGGGCATTACGGTCCATCTGATCGGTGCAGATTCTCCACGTACAGGGGAGACTCCTTCCTCCTGCTTTCCGCTTCTCCAAGATGCAAATACAAGAGTGGAGTTCCCCTTTAAATGCAGTGGTGGCAGCACACGGGTGGCCTGACCCATTTCATCTGTATAGTAATGCGAGGCGTACAGTATGCAGGACACGTAGGCGCCTCAGGGAACACACAGTTTCTATCACTAGGATTTTATTTCATTTATGTGCAAAACAAAAACATAAATTTGACTTTTCCTGTGACAGAATTTCCTGCTGGTGATGAATTATAAAGGATAACGAGAATTCCTGATATTATACAAAGCAGCCGCCATTACTGCGGCCTCTGTTATGTGATGTGTACATATATACA